>PVIJ01013063.1:0-46804 GCA_004024925.1 Scalopus aquaticus | reverse complement strand
AAAAAAAAAAAAAAAAAAAAAAAAAAAAAAAATCCCTGCATCTACGTAGGACCCCCAATTTTCATTCTTCTAGGTAGTAAATGGGGTGGTAGACGTTTCTTTTGAGCCTTTGGGAACTTGGCTGACCTCAGCCCAAAATAATCCACATGCTAAAGTGGCACATCTTGGGGAGGCCTGTCCTTCAATGGGTTATGTTAAGATTAAGAGAGCGCAATTAGGAGTGCAATTAGCGCAAATTAGTTCAAAGTGCCAGCAGTATCAGCATCACTTGAGAACTTGTTAGAAATATCAACTCTCAGGCCCCACCCAAGACCAGGGGGTGCAGTCCAGCAATCTGTCATTTCAGAAGCCTGCGTGGGGAGTCAGATAGGTAGGGGAATTTGAGAAACACTGTTATAGGGTAGTCAATAAAATAAAATCCTTTTTTCCTTTTTGGAAAGAAATGGGGGAAATCCACTATATGTACCAATCTTTTTGTTTATAGTTGTATGAGCTTAGCAAAAGGCACTGAAGGAGGACACCAGACTGACCCCATATATTACCTTGGGGAAACCAGCTGAAGCAGAGAAAAAACTATAATTTCACCCTAGTATACGTCACTAATGTTTTACTTGTTACAATAAGGAAATACTCTGTAATTTTAAAAATCGAGTAGAGAAAAAAACTTGAAAGCTATTATTAGTGCATGCCTCCAACAGCACACAATCACCATATAATCAATCTATTTAAAATATGTGATTTTTCACAGTACTGTCAAGAGCAGTAATATTTGCTGTGGCAACTCAAGATCATATCACATCAAGCAAAAAATCGAAATGTCAACATAACCCCACAGTAAATTACAATGCTCACGGAACCCAACCAATCCCTTTTATACAAAATAGCATATAAAAATAGTTTTCCTGCTCTTTTAACACTTAAGATGGTCTTAGCCCAAAAATTAGGGGCAGTCAATCCTATAATGTGATATGCATAGAATTTATTTTAGTTTTATTGCTAGATAATTGACATGCGTTTAAGTACACAACATGACTTGACTTACATATATTGCAAAATGATCACCATTTTTTTTCCTTGTGATGAGAACTTTCAGGATCTACTGTTAGCAAGTTTTAAATATACCATACAGCAGAGTTAACTATAATTATCAAGTTGTACGTTACCTAAGTAAATTATAGTGCTTTTTAGTTCATACATTCTACCACCTTCACATCATTTAATATAAAAAGCAATGTGTGTGGGCCTCCCCGGTGGTGCAGCGGTTAAGCGCTGCGCTGTGGAGCAGTCGGCAGTGGCGACGCGAGTTCGACGCCCAGCCGGGGAGAATCCCACATGGCGCGGCAGACCTCTCCTGCCTCGCCCGCTGCTCCCCTCAGCAGTGTATTTCTGATCTGCCTGTTCTGCTACCTGTTCTGTCTCTGGTGAACCCTCTCGCCGCCCCATGCCTCTGGCCTGTACCCCAGCTTGTATGTAAAATAAAAAATAAAAAAAAAATCTTTAAAAAAAAAAAAGCAATGTGTGTGTGATGTACATATATGAGGTGTATGTTTCAAGAAATTGAAGAGCCCATGTTTCCCCCACAATCTAAAAGTAGAACGTTCTTATTTGCTTTGCTTTGGTAGGTTATTTTTGGATCTGGGAACACTGTTATTCATTTACATGGAGAAATATTGAGCATTCCCAGACCCCAAAAATAACCTCCTGTATTATATATATACCAAGTAGAAATGGTTTACTTCCGGATATCAGGGGAGACCTGTATTTTATATAAAAAGTTAAAAAAAGAAAAACAGCCACAATCCAGGGACAGAGGTTACCTCTGCCTGTGCAGCACCGGGAAAGCAGTACACCAGTTAGTATCTGAGGACCAGGAACAATGGCAAGGCCAGCCACACTGAGGGGATCCACACAAGGAAAACGCTGAGATGCACCTCTCCCCTCTCCCCTCGGTATATTCAATTCTAAATACAAGCCTTGCACAGCACACCTCACTGGAACTCCAGTCAGCCAACCACACCTGCCAGCCACATCCACGGTCCTTATACAAAGCAAGTGAAGAGTGGCCAGAATTTGCCCTCTGGATTTTTCACACTGTAGCAAAGAACACAAGTAGGTGCTTCTGACACCATAACTGAAACAGGAAGCCATGAATCCTTGGAGCAGAGCTACCAAGGAGCCAAGACTTGTGATGTGTTTTTCATTTAGGGGCCTCTTTCTTTTGTCTAATGATGTTGAACTTTATTTTCATTGCAATATCATTGACGTAACGGTGTGTTATGTCAACAGATGTAAGGGTACAATCTTGGTTTGACATATTTATATACAGCAATGTGATTACTGTGTATCTAAAACCTCTACCACATCACATAATTCTTTTTTGTGGGGAGAACAGCTAAGATAGTCTCTTAGCAACTTCGAAGTTTCTGAGACACTTGAACTATAGTCATCATGCTGTGCAACAGATCTCCAAGACTGATCAACTAGTTGCGACCCAGATGTTTTTAAAACTCTCCCTCACATTTGTAATCTTATCATCATATAACACATGGGCCAACATTCAATGTGTTGTTCTGCAGCAACTTAACATAATTTCTAGGTGCAGAACAACTGATTTCTCTGTCAGCACATCTAGATTTATCGGCATAGTTTTCATTTTTGTCACTGAAAAAGTAACACATCCAGATGTTAAAAAAAGTCAAATAGTATAAAAAGCAACAGTAAAATCTATTAGGTATCCCCTCCATTGTGGGCCTGCCCACCACGTAAACCACTAGTGTTAAAAGGGTCTTTTAAGTTAAGAATCCTTCTGGAAATGTTGTTAGACATGTACATAGAATCCAGGCCTCATCTCCCTTGGGATATGTGCAAATAGAAACATTCTGTACACGCTATCCCAACTTTTTCCCACTCCACATGGAGTAGTGAAGGCCAATCTATGGAAACGGCACACATGCACCTGTTCCTTGTTAAGGATGGCACCTGCAAAGTTCCTTGGGGCTGGTGGCAGTTTGCAAACTTTGATCACGCACCACGCTGCTATCACCCACACTATTCTCGTGCATGTGCCAATGTGTCTATAATAAATTCTTTCAAGTAAGGCATGCATTAAAAACTATGCACATTTTAAATATTGACAGATGTAACTAAATTGCCCTCTGAAGAGCTTAGGTATTTTCTAAGTATATCACCTCTGGATGGGTCACTTTCTCCCAGCCAACTTACATGTATGAACAGGAGGAGGTTTGCTATGATGACCGTGGGAAGAGGCTGGAATCTGGGTCTAAAGTGAGCATGTAACACATGTGGGAGATGCTGGACGTCCAGAAGCGGCTCATCGTCAACACTCTGGGTGAAATCCAAAGACCCCTGGGGTGGAGAGGAACAGAAGCAAGCTTCCTGGATCATACATCTAAGACAAACTGCTGAAGTCTAAAGCTTTAAAAATCCTCACACGTGGGCCTCCCCAGTGGCGCAGCAGTTAAGCGCTGCGCTGTGGAGCTGTCGGGAGCGGCGACGCGAGTTCGACGCCCGGCCGGGGAGAATCCCACATGGCGCTGCAGACCTCTCCTGCCTCGCCCGCTGCTCCCCTCAGCAGTGTATTTCTGATCTGCCTGTTCTGCTCCCCACTCTGTCTCTGGTGAACCCTCTTGCCGCCCCACGCTTCTGGCCTGTGCCCCAGCTTGTATGTATAAATAAAAAATAAATCTTAAAAAAAAAAATCATCACACGTCAGAGCAAGAAAATGCACTCCCTACCTAAAATCAGTTTTAGAAAGAAATACCGTCAACCTTTAGATAACAACTGTGGACACACTGTTGAAAACAAGTATTAAAACAGGTAGTAGAAATCTGAATTCATTTACATTCAGATGAGATTAGAGCAAAGAATATTCTTTAGACCCTCAAAATGTATTCATTTATTGATCATTATTATTATCTTGAAATACTTATTTGTGGTTCTTAAACTATGTCCTAGTGTCCCACAGAAGTTTAGAAAGTTGGTAGAGGCTTTTCGTTATGATAGCGATATTTTACAGTATTAACAAAACCAGACCATCTACGAGACATTTTTTTTAACTTGTTTTTAAAGATTTATTTATTTATGCATATAAGCTGGGGTGCAGGCCAGAGGTGTGGGCGGTAAGAGGGTTCACCAGAGACAGAGTGGGGAGCAGCACAGGCAGATCGACGGAAATACACTGCTGAGGGGAGCAGCGGGCGAGGCAGGTGAGGTCTGCTGCGCCATGTGGAAATCTCCCCAGCTGGGTATTGAACTCATGTCACAGCTGCTGACAGCTCCACAGCACTGCACTTAACCCGCTGCGCCACCAGGGAGGCCCTACAAGAGGAGACTCTTTTAGATTCTCAATGGGAACAACCCAGGGCAATGTGACTGAAGAAGTGACAGGGGCAACCTAGAGGTCAGTTAGTTGTTTCAAGGCATTGTCTTGACCAAACAGAACACTAGCTCCCTTTCTCTAGGGGGGACACACAGCCAGACCAGGCATCAGGAGATGCCTGAAGCCTCAGAAGGTACTGAGCTGTCTATACTGTATTTTCCCTCTATGTATGTACCTGTGATAGAGTTTCATTTATAAATTAGGCACAGCAAGAGATTAATAAGTATAATGAATAAAACAGAACAATTTACAATATCCTGAAATAAGTTATGTAAATGTGGGCTTTCTCCCCCCCACCAAAGTGTCTGCCTGTAGGTAATATTTTTGGACCATGGTTGACCGCAGGTCTCTGAAACTGCAGATAAAGGGGGGCTATACGTTGCTCCCCTCAACAGTGTACTTCAGTCTATCTGCCTGTTCTGCTCCCCACTCTGTCTCTGGTGGATCCTCTCGCCACCCTGCACCTCTGGCCTCTACCCCAGCTTGTATGCATAAATAAATCTTTTTAAAAGGAGGGGCGCTACAGTACTTCTGGGTCTCTGATGCAAACAACAATCTCTCATTTCCAGAACCTTACTGAAAACCATTATATGTAAGGTGCTATGCCCCAGATAAAAGACGACTGTCCCTGATCAGAAGGTTAGGGATAAAGGTAGGCAGGACTACACACCAGACTATGCAATAGGACATAGTTCCTGGAACACTGTCGGGAAGCACCTAAGAAACTAGCAAGTGCACAGTCCTCGCAGGGCTTCCTCACTCAGTTAAGGTGGCAAAGATCTGGGTTAATCATCAGAGGATCAGCGCTGTGGGGATCATGGACTTTGAGCAGAGATGGTGAGCGCCGTGACGAAGGCAGGCCCCTGCGGGTTCAGACCCAAGTTCACTGCCTCCCAGCTGTGAACTGGGCCTCCCCGTCCTCATTTTAAAAAGACAAATAATAGCACCCACTTCACAGCTCTGCTGGGAAGATTTCGTGAGTTACTACACGAGAAAGTGCTCAGCGCACTGCCTGGTACAGAGCGAGCAACCCGTGTACCCTCGCCATTGCCTACTCTCGTTGCCTCCTCACTTGGCATGTTTTATTCCCATTTTAACCTCTAAATTGGTCCTTTTCTCTGCACTGCATGCCAGGCCCTCGTATTTCTCAGAGGCTTTGCTAAAACCTTCCAGTCTCCAGATCTTAGTACGCTCTCTGTGCAAAGCATTCTCCCAAAAGCAAGATACTGGTTCCAGTCCTCCAAACCTCGGGTACCTCCCCGTTATCCTCAGCGCAAAGAGCAAATCCTGTCTGGCCATCTGCTCTACCACCCATTCCAAGCTACTTTTCTGGATTTGCCTCTCACCATCTTCCTCCTCACGCTGGTTCCTCTCATCGTTCCCATCTGCCACGAAACCCTTTCCATCTCTTGTTATGAATCTTCCCCACCCGTCCCAGGCTTGTCTCAGTGGAGATTCTGCTTCTGCCCCTCCAGCCCCCTCACCTGACATGCAGTTTTCGTGTCTACGAGTGAACCTCCGCCTTTTTTCTATCTTCCGTGTCCTTTTTAACTTCATACACATTTACAAGATTTTTTTAATGCTCATGTTTGCTATTTTCAGCATACATCATTTCTGACTCACTTTCCGCTGACTAATCATAGGTCCCTTTTTCCTGCTTCTTGGCCTGCCTGGCAATTTGGGCCTGGCCTTCAAGCATTGCAAAATCACCTCTTGGGATGCTAGGCATTTTGGTATTCCTAGAAATGTTCTTGAGCTTTGTCCTAGGATGCAGTTAAGTTTCTTGGAAACAAATCTGATCACGGTGGTCTTGCCTTTAAGACTTGTGAGGGGGGAAACATGGCCTGTTCAGTGTAAGGGTAACTATTCCCCACTGCTGAGGACTTTCTGAGGACGCCACTGAATGCTCTGAGCGCAGGGCTGGAGGGGCAGGCACTCTCCCCCGCCCTGCACCAGCACGACTGCCACTCCTTCTAATCCTTCTGGGGGCTCTTTGCTAGGCCTTGGAGTTTCCTCCCAGGCACGCTCTGAGCAGACTGCACATCTTTAGTTCCCCGTGGGGCAGCCTCCCCTCTCCAGGCACTCTGTCCTGGGAACTCTAGTGGCCTCAGTCTCCCCACACTCTTGGCTCCATCTCCTAAACTCAGAGAGTATCTGACCACACACCCTCCCTGGACTGAGCCAACTTTCATGGAGGTTTCCGGGCGATCACAGGGCCCACCTAGGGGCTTTCCCATCTCAGAGATCACTGTCCTTCAGCACCGATATCCTGGGTCTCCAAAAGTGTTGTTTCATAGACTGTATATTGCTTTTTGGATGTTCAGGCAGAGGGTGGGTCTAGTCCCTGTGACTCCACCTTGGCTGAGCAAAGAAGTCCCCACTGCCCTCGTACACACCTTTATTACAACTGACAACACTAAGCACAAGGCACCAAGGTTGCTTCACAAGGGCAGGGACACTGTTATGTTCTTTGTACCTTTAGCACCAGATATACAGAAGGTGCTCAGAGTGCGCTGAGGAAGGAAACACTGCCCAAACCAGTGGGAGACCCAGAAATTAAACAAAGCTAGAACTGAAACCTCAACTGAAAGAGAACAGTCTACTTTCTATTTCCCCCCTCCTCCTTCTCACGCACCTTCCCAGCTTAAATGAACTTTCCCAAGAGCCCCATCAGCCGATCCTCTTCCCTTTTTCAGAGTCCAACCTACCTTTCCAGTCCCCAATCAAGACTTCAGTTCTCTATGAGATTATCCTGCCAAGTGTTTTCTACATTGAGACTGCTAAAGTGCAGAGCCCATACTAACGTAGAGGGCCTCTCTGGTGGCACAACGGGTTAAGTCTCAGCACTGTGAAGCTGTCTGCAGCCACCCGCAGCATGAGTTTGATCCCTGGTCAGGGAGCTTCCCACATGGCACAGCAGACCTCTCCTGTGTCGCCCACTGCTCCCCTCAGCAGTGTACTTTAGTGGTTCCGCCTGTTCTGCTTCCCACTCTGTCTCTTGTGAATTCTCTCGCCACCCCACACCTCTGACCTACACCCCAGCTCTCATATGCATAAAAAATAAATCTTTTAAAAAATATATTAATATAGAATATTTCTTCTGCTGTCATAAGTCGTTTCCTTTTTATGCGTATGCCTTTTGTTTTCCTGACTACGGTGAAGGAGTGGGGACAATTCTGTGGTTTCTTCTCTATGTCACTTATTAGATGTTCAGTAAATAGAACTTATTTGGTAGCTATCTCAAAGATACAATTAGGAAATATATATAGTCATACATGTAAACTGCACTCTGTCGCTCTCTGTAAGTCACCATCTGCAAGTGTAAGTGAAGGGAAGACAACTGATTCTAACTAATTTTATTTGGAAAATAAAACTATTAAATAATTACAAGACTTCCTGCAGAAGAAATCTATGGTTTGCCAACACAAAATCTCTTCCTTCTCCTTTTCTAACAGTAATGCTATTTCCTTTAGGGAAACTCCCTCTATTGCATTAAGTCTCAAAGGTGACATCCTTCAATACTCTTCACTGTCCTCAGCCTTGAGGTGGTCACAGCCCAACCTGGACAAGGCCTATCCAGGTCTCTCTGGAAGCCAAAAACAGTGACTTAGATTCAGCCCAAGGTGGATGCTAAAAGGACTGTCACATCTCTAGAACTGTCCTTGTGGGGGTACTTTCAAGAGGCCTAGATGTTCTTCCATTCTATAACCCTTCAAATAAATCCCTTTCCTCCTTAATTAGCCTTGCAAAAAAAAAAAAAAATCCCTAACTAAAAAAACTTCACCTTTCTTAACTCATTTAAGTCTGGGACTATAATTTTTAGCTTTTTACTGAATGATAGTGATATCTACAAAATACCAAAAACAGGCAACTTGTTCAGATCTAAAGAGACTGAGCAATGGAGCTTTTGGTGAAATATTAACCACCAGTTGATTGGTGAAACATTTATAGGATTGTACTCATCCTAAAGCCAAAAGCTACAGATCCAAAAACCCTGCATAGCTAGCACCAGCCAAAAAGCATTTTTTAAGAGTCTCATTCTCCTTTTAGTCATTTTTTTCTCATAAATTGCCAGCTCGAGTCACTTTTAAAAATTCAAACAGTAAATTCTTCTTTATGTAAGACTCTCAAATATATCTGAAATGTATTTCTAGGTCTTAGAGTTAGTTTTCCATTTCTCAATTGAAAAATAAAAAAACAGAAGTTGTTAGTCTTACTGGAAATTGTCTTTTAGTCAAGATAACTATGCAGCTGTTAGTGCAGGCATCTAAGGTCTGATGAGGCTGGAACTATTTCTTGTGTCTTGTCTGACATATCTCATTCAAAGATAGTATCATAGTTATACTACTATTAATTTATATTAGTCTAAATTAGTGCTTTAATAACTGTTAACTTTCCATTTCTCAGGGGTAAGAACTATATTACCATCCAATGGGGCATCCCATTTAATTCTGGGCACCAATACATCTTTTCCCTAAAAATGCTAATATATTTAAATTTTAATATACTTAAGCACAGAACTTTGAATTACCCCATCACTCGGACAATACAGTGCAAACTAGGCCACTGAGTTTTTAGTAATATGGCTTGGCTCCATCTACTTAAGGAGAGCGAATAATCCTTTCATTCCTTCCTTGCCTAGATTCAAAAGAGCACGACACTGTTTTTCTCCACGGTGTTTCCGGGCGGTGATTGCGACAGGTCTGCGCGTGGGGCGCTGGCCTGCGTGTCGCGGCTGCAGGTCCACAGTCCCTAGGGCCAAACCAGGGACCCCGCCAGGAGGGGAGCTTCGCCCCGGGGGCGTCCACGCCGCGCACCCTGCGGCCCCCCCGCCCAGAAACACGCCCGAGCCCCGGCTGTCAGGCCAGACGCGCATCACGTGCAACTCCCAGTTCCGGATCAAAGCCGCGCGCTGCACGTGGGCTGAGCGCCCGCCTGGGACCCCACCGCGCGCCCCCAGCCCAGCAGCCCACCGCGGCCTCCCCCGGGAATAGGAGCCCGGAGCCGGGGAGGCGCAGACCCTTCTGCCGCCCGGTGCCCTCCCCCACAGCCCCACGCCCAGGCCCGCCCCGCGCGGGAGCGTCCCCTCCGGGCGCGGCCGACTGGCAGAGGGCGGCTTCGCCCGCCGCCCCTCTCCGCCCCTCTCCGCCCAGCACAGGAAGAGGGGGATTCCGGGGCCAGCCGCCCGCCGCTTCCGCGCACTCACGTCCTCCGTCCTGCCCCCCGCCGCCATTTCCCGACGCCCGAGGCCGGAGCCCCGGCCGGCCCGGCCTCTCCACCTGCGCCGCGGCGCCTCCGCACCCCCAGGAAAATTGCCACCTTCTGGGCTCGCCCGCCTGCCCGCCCTGCTCGGGCACACCCTCCCGCGCCCGGCCCTCCTCGCGCCTGCCCCGGCCGCGGCGTCCTCACTCGCGATTGGCCGAGGCGGAGGGGGCGTGCCCGCCCTGGGCCTGAGCCCGGGCAGCGCGCGCGGGGCTCCGGGGTTCCGGGGGTTCCCGCAATCTCTGCTGTGGTTCTCTGTGGGCCTGAGACTTTGATGTTACAGGACGCGTTCTAAGCCCAAGAATATCACTTTCCGGCCCCCACTTGCTTTTTAAAGCATTAACTTTTTCCGGTCTTGCTTAGGTTTTGGTTTTTTGTTTTGTTTTTTTTTTTTTTTGCAGGCAGAGCTCCTCGCAGAGGTAGAACCGAGGGCAGGATTCTGGGGCTCCTATTTATAGCTCCAAACTCCACTGGTAGAGGACCACAAACAATTAAGATTCTAATTTCCATGACCTATTTGTGGGTTTCATTGATGGAAAATGAAGCCATTAGTTTTTAAGGTTTTTGTTTCCTTTTTAAGTGTAATGAAAAAAATAATCACATTTTCTGATAATAAACGATTCTGAACTTTGCAAACTTATGGGAGCAGGTTGGTGAAACTTGCACGCTGCGACGTTTGCTTTAGGAAAACATAAGGAAAATACGATTTTCTCTTAATACCACCTCCCAGAGATAACCCAGATATCACTTGGGGCATATATACTTTCACACTTTTTGATGCTTATTTGTACATGGGGTATAGTATCATCCTGCTATGGCGTTGGTGACATAAAATCATTCAAATATCAGCAAAGAAAAAGATGGCGTAAGACTCCACCTGATCTTCCAAGACTCACAATGCTGGGATTCTGTGAATTATTGTCTAAGAAACTTTTCTCAACATTTTATTGTGACATTTTCCAAGCCTACGGGAAATACCAAAAGACTAGTGCAATGAATATCTGCCCACACTTCACAATGATTTTCACTTGTTAATGTCATGTTGTGTCCATACCCACTTTTAAAAATCTACTCTTAGCAGCTTTCAACTATGTAATACAGTATTATTATCTATAGTCATCATGCTGCAAGCACACAATTTTTAATTGAACCATTTGAAATAAAATTGAGTACATTATGAAACGTCATTTCTAGATACTTCCTTGCCTAAAAATAAGGACATTTTCCTACTTAACCACAATAGCATCATCATAACTAAGAAAGTTAATACTAATTCTGTATTTGTTAATATCTAATCTATGGCAAGTTTTTCCAAACTGTCCCCCAAATGTCTCTTTTAGCTGCTTTTAAAAACTCCAAATTTCTAATAAAGATTCACACATTGCATTTCGTTATTATATCAAGCCATGCATTTTAACAGGTACGGTGTATTGGTTTAAACCAGACTCTGGAATTACTCATAGAGGTTTGAATTCTGCATCTTAGTAAGGGTGTGACTTGGGCACTTTATTAAAGTCCTCATCTATGAAAATGGAACTGTTACTAGTTCCAATCTCAGAGAAATTTTTAAAAAATCTTTATTTATGTATATAAGAACTGAGGTATAGGCCAGAGGTGTGGGGTGGTGGGAGGATTCACTAGAGACAGAGTGGGGAGCAGAACAGGCGGATCTGCTGAAATACACTGCTGAGGGGAGCAGCAGGAGAGGCAGGAGAGGCCTGCTGCACCATGTGGGAAGCTCCCTAGCTGGGATCGAACTCCTGTTGCAGTGGCTGTGGATAGCTTCAAGGTGCTGAAACTTAACCCATTGTGCCACCAGGGAGGCCCTCAGAGAGATTTTTGATGAGGTGAAACAATGCATGCAATGTTCTTTGTATGGTGGTATTGTCTCTCCTATTTTATCTAAGTCAACTTCATTGAGGCCTTATTAACGTACGCTCTCACTGTTTTTTAATAATACCTGAAAATATCGTGTTATTCAAATTGTTCAGCAAGTCTCTTTGCCAAAGGTTGAAATTTTTCTAAATAAAAAATTGGCGCAAGAAAACGATGATACGGTACTTAGTAGGTCAAAGGACCTGCTTGCATTTTAGGGTCGGAATAATTTGCAATCACCTACTATAAACCAGAAGGGAACAGTGGTGTAAAGAAGTAGAATTCTGACCTTGGCAAAGTTATATAGGAAAAGGTTGGTGGAGATTATTAAGCTGACAAGTCTACTTTAGTAGGAGACCTTGAATTCCAGAATTAAAGTGAGTAGGAACAACTCCATGGAAATGTATGGAGTATTTAAAAGAAAGAAGGCAAACCAGATCTCTTTATCTTTGCCTCATTCTCCAAGAGTAGGTGGTATGCTGTGTCCTATTTACTATGTCCAGGTCACAAATCAGAAATAAATGCAATATGTAATTGCCACTGAACATCATCAATATTCATACTCAGGGAGTATAAGCAGAGATGATCCATTCGGTGCATGAATAGGGTTCTGTGGAGCTAGTTCCAAACGTACCATCCAAAAGGTATTTTTACAGAATTTCAGGCACAGATGACATATAGGGAGAATAAAACATTATCAGGAAAGATTATTAAAATCTTACACCCATAAAGTGTTCCAATGATAGTAAAAGGGAATTAAATAAGCTTGAGTCTATAACATCATACTTCTGAAAGTGTCGACACTTCATTTTTGCATGAGTTAAATATTGTTGGTGAAGATTCTTACATATGCTCACTTTTGAGGAATAAGGGCAGAGAAGCCGAGAAACCATTTTTATCCAACAGTTCACCCTGAGAAGATTCTGATCTGAAGGTCTCTCTTTCCCATAAATATTGTCACCATCAACGTCAACATTGTGCTTAGCCCCATCAGATATTAAAATGTGAATAATATCTCATTTTTTACAGCATCAGAATAAAATGTCTTTGTTTGATTATAGCTACCATTATTTGTCCGCTATACCTGGTGTCTGGTATCATGCACATTAGATGCTTAATTAACATTTATTATCATTTTAAGAGGTTATCACTTTAGCTACTGATACTGATTTTAACCTGCTTTTTAAATCAAATTTTAGATAGGATTGATTCAAGCTAGACTTTTCTACAATTCTCTTAAGTTTCCCTCTGTTAGGATTGTACACATCCCAAACTCTGGCCTTGGATAATACCTTGCAACTGTTTCTCTATTCATATACACACCCAGAGAGATGCCACTGAAGACTTCCCTTTCAATGAGCAGACATAAAAAGCCAGACAATAGTTATTTTAGAATACCAAATTATTTTTGGTTTGTGTACTTTTTCTAGAAATTGTTTCTCTAGAAAGAAATTTAAGGATATTGTAAGCAATTGGAAGTATGTCATAGTTTCCATTTATTTGTGCTACAAATGTGTCTTTTTAAAGAGCACCATGTTCACAAGTAGAATCTAATTGTAACCAAACATTTCAAATTGTGATGAAAAAGGTCAATTAGAGACCCTCAGGTCCCATGAAATTTAGGCTTATTAGCCAGCAATTCCTCCCACATGATTAGTCTGTATTCTCCTAAAGTTCTTGTGTCTGACATTTAAAACACTTGTTTTTTAAGGCAGAAAATTTTTACTTTGGTTTCCCTGACTAATTTGGGAGTGGGAGAACAAATTTGCTAAAATTTCCAAGAATAAGTTGTTTTTGGATAGATACCAAATATGTGAAGTATCAACCAACATTTGAATTTTCTTTGGAAGTTTTAGAAAAATGTTTACAGAAACTCAGGATGAAAATAAACTTTGTAACTTTCATGAAAATCCAGGCTATAATTTAGTAATTCTAGAACTGATCTCAGATCACTCCTGATTCTGCTCTGATGTTACGTGTCCTGCTCTGCAATCCAACAAGTTTCTCTCCAGCATTTTCATGGGAGGGTTTTATTGTATAAGAATTTACCAGAAGATGGGGCCTTCAGCTACTTACAGTGACTTTCTAGACATTTAAGAAAAATTTTTTTTCTTTTAAAATACAATTGGTAATTCTGTGTGCTGAGATTTAAAACACATTTGAAAGTGTTTCCAATAACTTAAAAATATATATTAATTTTCCCAATATTTAGAAAACTGTAGCTTCAGAGTATCTACAGTTGTTTGAACAAAGGTAAAATAGACTAGGACATGCAATGCTTCCTGTTTACAATAGCTTTGCTATTATTAACTACAGATAGATTTATTTGTTGAAATAATTTAAAATTAAGCTACTTAGAATGTTAAAGAGGAGAAAAAAACAGAAGACCAAAGGAAATGATATGTAAATTTGTACTCGGGTATGTGTAGACTCTTCCTCTTTTTAAGAAGCATCCTAGGTGCAGTGTTATGTCGGTGTGACAATTACATAGACACACAATCTTAAACAACATGTGTTCCTATTATGACACTCTTTGGAGATGGGCTTGTACAAAACTCTGACTTCACTCTACAGTTGAGAGAATTGGTAAGAGAATTTAAATGACTGACCGAAGGTGTTAACACAGAAAACTGAAGTATGAGGTCATGTTCAGATTCACTCAATATTTACTAAATTCTTTCAAGACAGGGCATGGGTAGGTACTATGGAAAATAAAGTCCCCTATTTGCTTGCTTCCACCCCTTGCTTTCAACTGGTCTTTGCAAATGCTGATCACATATTTGCCCTTGGACCCCTTATAATAGCAGAGCTCAAGTTTCTCCTAACTGTGTCCTCATACCAGGCTTTGGTCTCCAGCATCAGTCAATTTTCTGGCATCACCCTTTCCCTTGTTCAGCTTTCTATTCTCAGAGCTGACAGTTGAGAAGAATTCCCGAATGTGTAGTTGAAGTAGAGCAGAAGAAAAAAAAAGACATTTTGGAGAATGAGGAAATATCTCATTATGGGTGAGGTGGTAACTGAGTTGGATTTCTGGAGTAACAAGGGAATGCTGGGACTCAGGAGAAAATCCCCCCTCCCTTCTCAGGCTGGTTGAGTAGTCAAAATAGCACCAGATAGATTAGCATTAGATGATTAGGAAGAATAAATTAAATAATGTGAGCAAGGGGAAGCTACACTGATTATGCAGGGCAGTTGCTTCATCGGGAAGGAAGGAATTTAAATTCTTTTTTTTTTTAAATGTAATCTTTCCACTTTTTTTTTTTAAGATTTATTTTTATTTATACATACAAGCTGGGGTACAGGCCAGAGGCATGGGGCGGTGAGAGGGTTCACCAGGGAGCAGAACAGGCAGATCAGAAATACACTGCTGAGGGGAGCAGCGGGCGAGGCAGGAGAGGTCTGCCACACCATGTGGGAATCTCCCCGGCTGGGCGTCGAACTTGCGTTGCTGCTGCTGACAGCTCCACAGCGCAGTGCTTAACCGCTGCGCCACCAGGGAGGCCCAGGAATTTAAATTCTTAACCAAGGGATGAAGTAAGAAGTTTCAGGGTGTCCAGGAAAGAGGAAGGGGACTTCGCATGACAACAAGAGAATTACTTCATCTTTGCTCTGAAAGTAACAATGGATTTCTCAGCTAGAACGGACATGTTTCCTGAAAAACCTGCGCCTGGTGATACCTCCCCGCCCCCCCCCCCATCACGTTCTTCAGGTTATTAGAAGGACCGATCATGTTTCTTTGCTTAGAAGCAGGGCAACGGGGGTAGGGGAGAGGCTTGGCTTCTCCTCTGCCTCTAGAGCCTCCATTACTTTCAGCTGAAATTACTATACTTGAAGAGACCAACTCAGAATGTTGGGGTGGTCTGATTCCAGCCGCGTCAGCAGGGCTATTTAGATTGAAGGGCATGAGTAGGCAACCCAAATTAGATGCCATCGTCACACACTGAGCTGGACAGTAGCTCCCTGGTCCGGTTCTGATTCAGTCCTGAATGGTAAGAAGGTTTACCTCTTTAGGACGCCGGCCCTGAGTGTGGGTCTTTGCCGGTATAAAACCCTGAGGATAGGGCCTCCCTGGTGGCGCAGCGGTTGGGAGCTGCCCTGTGATGCTAGTTCATCGCCCGCTGGAAGATTGCCAATTGGCGCAGCAGATCTCTTCTGCCTCACTCACTGCTCCCCTCAGCAGTGTATTTCTGTTTATCTGCCTGTTCTGCTCCCCACTCTGTCTCTGGTGAACCCTCTCGCTGCCCCAGGCCTCTGGCCTGTACCCCAGTTTGTATGCATAAATAAATCTTTAAAAAACAAAACAAAAACACCCAAGGATTAAAGGGTTTTAATTTTTACTTGTACTTTATTTCTATTATTTTACTTGTACTTTTATTTCTATTATTACTCTCCAGTGGACAGATTATTGCATGAGTGATGTCGGGAAAACAGCAGTATTAGAAGAAAATAAAGCTGGCTCACACCCACATTCCTTAAGCCAAAACACACATGCAATAGCTCAAAAATTTAAACATGAAAATAAATCAACAACAATTCACGGAACAGACATTTTTAATGTAGTCTTACGGTGAAGAATGACTTTCCGTACATGACCCCAAACCCAGAAACTCTAAAAAAAAAGTATAATAAATTTAACTACCTAAAAAGTCTGAAACATCTGCATGGGAAAATAAGTGAAAAATATAAATGTCAAATGCTAACTAACTGGAAGCAAACTAAATCTCCATTATTTGTGGAATGGTTAAACTATGGTATCCATACTCAGGATACTATCCAATAGTTTGAAAATGAGGTAAATCTATTATGTTGGCCAAAAAAAAAAAAACAAAAAAACACCCTCTATAATATAGAATGTTATCAAAGAAGGTTGCAAACAATAGTTATGCTATAATTCTATTCATGGAAAGAGTATATATAATGCAAAACCTAAATACTTTGATACGCACATATGTAAGAGGAGCTAAGTCTCATCATTCCACTCCCTTGAGGAGTGGAGGAGTCTCCTAGAGACTTTAAAAGGTAGAGCTCGGGGCTACAGGCCAGGGGGCCTTCTGCTTCTGCTCCCCGGCTTCTGCCTGCCTGCCCCTGCTGGGAAGTTGGGCCCTGCTTCTGCTCAGGTCCCACACATGCCCTTCCACCGCTGGGACCTGTAGCTCCTTTTGCAGCTTTGACTCTTTGGCAGGCAGCACTATCCCACTTTCTTATAAAACCCTGGCAGCTGCCATCTTGACCTCATGACGGATTAGGCTTGGATGGTACATTCTGAACTTCGGTTCTCTCCTCCTCTCATTGCCCTCTGGGCCCTGCACAACCTCTAGTGTGTGCTTCCTGCAAGAAGGTTGCTTGGACCCTTTCTCCTAAGGACTCTTAGGTCTTGGCTCTTGGGTCTTGGCTGCTCTGCTTTGGGCCCTGCTCGTTTGGCTGAAAATTTACCCATAAGGGACTTTTGATTTCAGAGTTTGATTAGGAATCCATTTTTTTAAATCATTCTTTCCCCAACTCCTCCTTTCCCTCTCTCTATTCCCTCTGAACCTCTCACCAATTAAAAATCCTTGGGTACACTAGCAATTGATTACTTTGCTTTTGTGCACACAAGTGAACATGAACTCTTAGATAAACTATTTCTCCCTGGGCACCCGTTGGTTTTGCCCAGGAGCAAACATATGCTGTGAAAGTATACAGAGCTGGAGAAATTAAACAAGAAAAGTAAAGAGTGGTCAAATTGGAAAGAAAGAAGTAAAACTATGTTCACAAAAGACATGATGTTCTATTTAGAAAAATTTAAAGATCCACAAAAACACCTTAGCTCTAAACAAATTTACCAAAGATTCGGGATACAAAATCAAAATGAGTTATATGTCTATACATTAGCAACAAACACTCCAAAAAAGAAATTAAGAGTAAATTTAACTAAGGAGCTATAAGAGCTGTATGCTGAAAACTAAAAAATACTGTTGGTGAAAAAACAAAAAACTAAAGACCTAAATAGAAAGTTGTCCCATGTTCAGATTGCAAGACTTTATGTTGTTAAGATGACAGAACCAGCTGAGGAATAACCAAGGCATTCAATGCAGTCGCTATGGGAACCTTCATGGCATTTTTCTCAGAAATGTGGATCCCCGCCTAGGCCCCCCTGCCGAGGACGTGGCACATATGTGGAACTTGTGAAATCTTACCTTCCTCGCTTCCTGTCTCCCTCGCCACCCCCCACGCTGCGTCTCCACACTGTCGAGGGCTGGGGCCAACTGCCTGCTGCAGGTTGTTCTCTCCTAAGGCATCCAGCACCTCCTGCATGCCCTTAAGTACCTAATAAATGCTTTTCTATTAAATTTGGCATCATCATAGCAGGCAAAAGCACTTTACTCAATCATCCTGATTAGATGTTTTTCCTTGGCAGAAAATCAGATGGCATGAATGCCAAATCCAGAGTGCCGTTTTGGCAAATCACATAATAATACTTCATTTCTCCCCAAGATGGGATGAGTCTCACACCTGCCTCACAACTTGGCGGCTGGATGGGCAGATGTCTAGAATTTGAGGGCCTGCCCTTTGGCTAATGACACAATTATCTGGCCCACAGGCAGGGAACAAGTTGAGGCCAGCTGGAGAGACCAGTGATGAGGTTTGCCCTTCGAGAGTGTCACCCGCCCTTCAAAGATCAGGAAGAGGGTCAGCTAGGAAGGGGAGGCTTTCAGAAGGCTGGCAGATGTTAGCAGAGATTGCCTTGTTTCACTAAGTGCTATAAGAAACTGTTACAGGGCAGGGAGAGGGGCACCCCAGAACCCCCAAACCTGCCCGTTCGAAATAGGTTCTGCCATCTGCCACATCAGGACAAAACATATAAGACCTTAAGTGGAAAAGAAACTTTAATACAATTAGTGTAATAATACAGAAAAGACAAAGAATATATTTTCTAAACTAAACACCCAAAGTTACCAATCACCTTGTGGGCAAAAGTCCACCCAAATGGAATTGGCCCAAAGCAAGGCCCGAAAGCCTGCCGTGAGTTTAAAACACCTTTCAGCAGGGACCCATAGGAAAGGGTCAGAAACAGTCAGACAAGTCTGTGAGGAAAAGAGCAAAATCAAAATCAAGATCCACGCTGCCATCGTTAACCCCCCCAGGGGTCTCTCCCCCACATCTGTCTCCATCAGTCCAGGCCAGTGCAGCCTCTTCACATGTCTCTCTGCTCCTTGTTCCTCTTCTGGCTCTCAATCCTGCTTCCTTCTTTCTCTGGTCCTTTGTGTCTTGTGTCTCTCTGTTCTCCAGTTTCTTATCTCCTGCTCAGCTCTACCCTACCTTGGGTGGGGCAGGGAAACTGGAACACGCCCTCTTTCCTGGGGACCACTCTGTTACAAAACCAGCTTATACCAGGTGTCTGTGGGGCCACAGAATTGTCTGAGGAGGGCCTCCCTGGTGGCGCAGCGGTTAAGCACTGCGCTGTGGAGCTGTCAGCAGCAGTGACTGGAGTTCGATGTTCGATGCCCGGCTAGGGAAATTCCCATACGGCATAGCAGACCTTCCCTGCCTCGCCTGCTGCTCCCCTCAGCAGTGTATTTCCGTTGATCTGCCTGTTCTGCTCCCCACTCTGTCTCTGGTGAACCCTTTCGCTGCCCCACACCTCTGGCCTGTACCCCAGCCTGTATGCATAAATAAATAAATCTTTTTTTAAAAAAAGGAAATCCCTTTTTTTAAAAAAAAAAAGAATTGTCTGAGGTTTTGGGGAAGGGTGGGGCTTTCAGCCTTCCTGCTGGCTCCCCTCTCCCCATTTTCTCTTCTGTGCTTTCACTTCCTTTTCAGGAGCAAAAGAAATGTTTCTCCTTGCTTCCTGCATATCCGCTTACACCTCTTGTTGCTTTAACAGGTCCTCCCAAGTAGCTTATCAAAGTATTTCTTCAAAATTGGAATCCTCTGTTGGAGAAATTTTGAGGTATAAAATTTTTTCACTTCTTTACCCCGTCCTGAACCTCTTCCCCTTCTTCTCCACACAGCCTCCCCTACACCACTTTGGAGGCTGCTCCTGAGGAGCAAGTAGTGAGCTTCATACAGAATGGAATGCCAACCCCATTCATTCTTCCCTGACTGCAAGTTAACCAGAAGCTTTAGGGAACTGACTTGGTTTTAGGAGCCAAAGAATTTTGTTTTGAGCTCCCCCAAACCACACGTATGATTAGGGGTGCAGTTCTCGTCCAGTCCACTGAGTGACGCTATTCCTCCACTGGTGAGATGTGGCAGTGCCCTCCGCCATGTAATCTCTTTCATTCACAGGGTCAAATAGTGTTTCAGGATAAGCATTTAATGATAGATACTTGTTTCCTTTTAACGACATATATGAAGAGTTCTTTCGTAGATGGCAAGTGAAGTGAGCTATTATTTGAATAGCACTTAGTATATACAAATCATGTGCTAGGAGATGGACATATCTTAATACCCAAAGTAGAATTTTAAAATATGTGACCTTAACTAAGGCGGCTCAACTAGAATCCCATCACCATCATCATCATCACCATCACTGTCACCGTCGTAGTCGTCACCGTCAAGCCTAGATTCTTAAGTACTGCATTAAGCTCTTGCTGTATACAGGTGGCGGGAGAATGAAGCCAGGTAACCTTAGCAGAACTTCTTCAAATGTGAGCTTGAGAAGAGACATTCTGGGTGCCTCTATTTTCCCTATCTCAAGAAGCAGAGCAGGAAATGAGAATCATTCCTGTTAAATGCCCAAGTATATTAGATATCATTTGCTGTTTTAGAAACATTATCTCATTTCAAACCTCAAAACTTACGGTGCAAGTGATATTAGTCTCCTTTTATTGAAAAGGAAACCAAAGCGGTTATTTCCTACATATGGAATCACCTACTTTTTTAGTCATTCTTAATATTTTCTGCATTTTCTAATTTTATATATAGATTATATCTATCATTTGATAACAACTATGTATAAAATTGAATTGATGTTCAGCTGCTCCCTCAGGGTAAGGGCTCATCTCTGATAGCACTATGTAACAGGATCTCCTAAAAGCTAGGAAAGGCTATCTCTCCAACCCTCGTTTGCCTGAATGTCGAGACATGAACTTTGTCCATTCCCACTTTCTTTCCCTCGTTTGCTAAAACCCCATGCCAGGCCAGCCCAGCCCCACGACTCCAAGCCCTTGCTTTTGTCCTGTGCACTCCATATGGACAACATTGGCTACTTACTACCTCCGTACTGAATGTCAGCCACTTGCTTCTAGGCATTATCTTCTCTAATTCTTTTATTTTAATATTTATTTATTTATGCATACAAGCTGGGGTGTAGGCCAGAGGCGTGGGGTGGCGAGAGGATTCACCAGAGACAGAGTAGGGAGCCGAACAGGCAGATCAACTGGAGTATGAGGGGAGCAGCGGGCGAGGCAGGAGAGGTCTGCTGCGCCATGTGGGAATCTCCCTGGCCGGGCGTCAAACCTGTGCTGCCGTGGCTCTGGATAGCTTCATAGTGCTGCACTGAACCCATTGCACCACCAGGGAGGCCGCTACTCTAATTCTTAAAATGGCACTACTAGGTGTCATGGAAATCAGAGCTCCAAAAAGGTAACTAATTTTCCTATGTCGACAACAGAACAGTGTCAGGACCAGATTTCAAACCAGGTCTGTTGTGACCTCAGAAGGACGGTGCTCCTAAAGGGCCTGGTGTCCCCCAAAGATTTGCCTGCTCTTGCAGTCCTTGCAGATCCCTTCTCAGATCCTTTCTCCTTCCCCTCCTTGCCCTGCACTCCAGCCACACCTACAACTGGCAGATGCTCCAATTTTGTGTGTGATTAGTAATACAATCCTCTTGTAAGGTCCTATTTCCACCCTGAGTTTCACTCCGTGTCGGCTGCTCCTGTGCCCTGGCTGCCCTCCTCACTGCCTCGACTTACCCAAGCATCTCACTGATGAATGATTACCTTTCTGTTCTAGCGTTCAGCTTTTGGGGACCACCTTTCTTGTGCGATCTTCCCGACCCTTCTTACTTTCCTTTAACTGTTTCTTCTTAAAACATTTCCTCCCACTGCTAAGGTGACAGTGTGCCTGCTGTAAAAGTTCCTTCAGTGTTTCTTCAGTAATAGTCAATCTGTCTTCCCAACATTTGTCCCTCTGCTGTTTTACTATCATGAAGGGATCCTCTCTTCCTTCTGGCCACCTCCTGCTTTCCTAAAAACATTTTCTTCCCAGCAATTTGCCAGCCATCTTTACACATTCACCAAAATGACCTTTATCACACAAAAAAATGATTTCCTGATTATCAAGTAACCAAAATCTCTTTTTTTTGCTGCAAGTTTCTTATTCTTTTTGATTCCTTTGCTACATTCAACAGCACTTCTATCTTTTCGCTTTACCCTGAGATCTGGGATGCTGTTATTTCTCTTTTCCTTCAGCTGTTCTTTTTCTCTCCTTCACTAAAATTTCTCCTGTTCTTTCATTGTGAGGTGACCGGTCCAGCAGGTCAGGTTATTTAGTGAAGGCTCGAGGAGGCACCTCCTGAAAGAACCAAGGGGGCGAAAGGGGCAGGAGACCAAGCGCGTAAAGAAAGACAGAGTCAGTCTGAGATGCGTCAAGGCCTCATTTATTAACAAAGGGGCTCAAGCTTTTATAGGGTTTTTTGGGGAGGGGGAAGGTAGAGGGAAGTTTTTAGAGCAAAGTAACTAAGATTTAAGGCTGGTCAGGCAGTAGGCGTGTCAACATTCTAAGAAAATGATCTAAGGTCACAGGTCATGACAACCTTGCATACCAGTGCTAAACCTGGCGCCAGGACTATCCTGTTCTTATCTCGAGCACAGAGACTGGAACCTATCAGCCCAGCCTTAGGCCCCCAACAGTGAGGTGGCTCTTTAACTTTGTCTTTGGCTTTGCTCCCTTTTATACTTGTCCTGAGACAGAAGAATGGGCCCCAGGCCCCTTCAGCCCAATCCCACCCTCCACTCACCCTCCCCAATAGGCCGGCACAGGAGCTGGCAGGCCCCAGCTGCTGTCCACTGCTCCGGCTCCGCCTGCTGGGAGTCAGGGGAATGGAGAGAGACGCCCCGCCCCAGGCCCCGGCTCCGCCTGCTGGGAGTCAGGGGAATGGAGAGAGAGGCCCCGCCCCGGGCCGGGCAATACGCTCCGAGACCCTCTGGCCAAGCCTGAAGAGAGGACTCCATAGACACCAGTGAAGGTAACAAGTCAGGGTTTATCGATTAGCAGCGAGCACGAAGGGAGTGCTCTAGGGAGACCTGTCTGGGCGTGAGAGACTGAGGAGCTGTGGGGGGAGGGGGCTGTGTTGGTTTTAGGAATGGGGTTTGAGAACAAAATTAAACTTAATTGGCTGAGGACGCAAGGAGAGCAGACTTGGCTGCAGTCTATTTGCTGTTGCTAATTGTGAGCACCCTCAGCTGCAGCCTGAGTCCTGCGCACCCACTAGGTGAGCATCTCACGGAGGTTCGGGGCCGCAGCTCCAGTCTGAACTCGTCTCGTCGTCGTCTCAAGGTCTGTGATTCCCATTTTCTTCACAGTCATTTAACTTCCCCTTTTACACAGCAGCTAACCTGATAAACTATGGACAGAAATCTCAGAAATGGTCAAGACCAAACAAACATGAACCAAGGACATTTATAGCAGTAGGCATGCTGGCCTGGAGTCATTAAGTTTTTAGCCTCTTGTTTACTAGCCCATGGTACAGCAAAATTCTTGCAAAATTTTTGTCCTTGATTCCTTTCCCTGAACCTGTCCTGAGAGCCTCCCTTTCTCATAATCTCCGTTAGAATGAAGCACTCCCAGCAGCCCGCCTTTCCCCAATGACCCCTTGGTAGCTATAATGAGTACTCTTAAGTCTAGCTTTGCCTCCATTCAATACGAAGTTGGCAAAGCAAAGAGGATACCTGCTGTGAAACCAGTTTACCAGTATGTTCCACGGGGCTGTTTGCAGACTGACACATCTTGCTGGGCAGATCAACGATCCCAATTCTCCTTCCTGCTTTGCCTGATGCTTTGCTTGCTGGAAACTTCGTTCTCAGTGGGGTCCCTCCTGCTTGGCTGGAGTTGCCTTTCGGCTACTGGGTGGACCTCTCCATCATGTATAAGTATGTCCATTTTACGTATGGACAGTTCTCCCTCCTCCCGATTGTTTTGATCCCCTAATCAAAGAAATAACTTTCAGATGTAAAGGTCTAGCACTCATTCCTCACTTTTCTCTAGATTTATACTATCAATTCCTTCTAAGAATTTCACCTGATCATTGACAACTGAAGTTGTACATATCAGTAATTAGGTCATCTTTACTCATCTTGTCAGTATTTCTGCTAGTTACTGGTGTCCCGATCAGTTTGATATGTTTGATATATTATAAATATTGGCATATATTTTCTAAGTCATTCTTGATTCTTCACCCATAGTCCACATAGTTCCTCTTTCCAGGTCTTAAAATTCTTCCTGTCTTTGATAATTCTGATCCTCATCAACTTTAGTGAACAGCCTCAGGTCCTTGTTTCGTATTTCCTCATATGCTATATGAGGATTCTAAATTCTTCGTTTAGAATATGCTAAATTCTTCGAATAATTTTTCTTAAACACAGTTTCCATCATGGCATCTCCCTTTTCAACGCTCTGTGCTGGCATTGGTAGGCCTCATCAAAACAGATTCAAAAACTCTCCAACTGGGCCTCCCTGGTGGTGCAAGGGGTTAAGTCTCAGCACTATGAAGCTATCCGCAGCCACTGCCAACACAATTTAGATCCCAGCCAGGGAGCTTCTCACATGGCGCAGCAGACCTCTCCTGTCTCGTCCACTGCTCCCCTCAGCAGTGTACTTCAGTAGATCTGCCTGTTCTGCTCCCCACTCTGTCTCTGGTGAATCCTCTCATCACTCCACCACTCCGGCTATGCTTATTTATTTGTATATATGCTTTATTTATTTATATGTATGCTTATTTATTTATGCATACAAGCTGGGGTACAGGCCAGAGGAGTGGAGTGGTGAGAGGGTTCACCAGAGACAGAGTGGGGAGCAGAACAGGCAGATCAATGGAAACACACTGCTGAGGGGAACAGCAGGTGGCGAGGCAGGAGAGGTCTGCCACGCCATGTGGGAATCTCCCCAACTGGGGCGTTGAACTTGCGTCACCGCCACTGCTGCCTCCGACAGCTCCACAGCACAGGGCCCAACCGTTGCGCCACCAGAGAGGCCCCATAAATAAATAAGTCTTTAAAAAAAAAAACAAAAACCCTCCAGCTAATGCAAGACTGCTTATTCACTTCCTCCTTTACATACCTCCCCAAGCTTATTTTATGTTATTTTCTATCCCAGTTCTTCTGCTCCATCCAAAACTATCTACATTCCTTCTCTTGTACAAATATTGTTCAAGGAAAGGGAAACACAGGAAGCATCTCTGCCTGAGCGACCAGCGTGATGATGCTGGAATCAGCAGTCACAGATTTGCTTCCAGCCACGCTGGTCAGTGCTGTGACCTTACTTGAGTTACACCTGTGAGGTGTTTTACACCTAGCAAGTGAGATTAGTGGTCCCAGCTCCACACTTCTCGTGAGAACCCCTTCAGATAATGTATGAGAAAGTTGGTTTTTCTTTCTTTTTATTTTTTTTAAAATCAACCTCTAAGCAATTGTCAAGAGTAAGGAGCTCAGTGGCCTGGACAGGGAAATATGCAGAGAACTCTAGTCTACATTTGATAGGATTTGATTTTCACTGGAGAAGCATGTATCAAAATAATTCTTTAATTTAAATTTTTTAATTAAAAAAAGTCTTCAATCGAAACATCTGACTTGCAGATGTCATTTGCACGGTCCTTGCCTTTGACTTGAGAATTTGTTTTCTGCTCAGCATCTTGATTCATCGTGACAAGTAAATCTTGTCTCCTTAAAAGTTGGCAAGCAAAACTCCTGCCTCTGAGGATATTTAAATCTTTCTTGGCTCATGAGCGTTTCCTTTTGGCTGCTGAAATGAAATGATGCCTTCAGCCTTTCTGAAATAGAGCTGTAAAAGCGACGCGTGACACTCTCCTTTTGACAAAATGATCTTCTTAAATCATAGATGCAATGGGCTGTGGTCATAGTTAACAGCAAGTCAAGATTCCTAAGATCTCCTACTTTAGTTTTAGATTGTTTCCCACCTCTATATCCTTTTTCTTTCTTAGTGGTAATTTACTGAGGAGATTTTCCTGATATATTTTTTTCTGTCATTTTCCCAATAGTTGCATTTTTTTTCCTGGTAGTTCTGACAGACCATCTGTCAAAATTTGCTGGTTTTACAGCAGTTCCATGCTGTTATTTCTCTCTCTCTCTCTCTCTCTCTCTCTTAAAATGGCACAAATAATACACAAATTCTCATTACAAATGGTTAGAACAATATGGAAGCTTATAGAAGAACATATTAGGGATCCTATTTACCCACTTGCATTCCTAATGCCTCCCAAGAAGTAACCACTAAACAGAACTGACAGAATGTATAGAAATATAGATATGTAAGAGGAGGTTCATTACAAGAATTGGCTCATGCAGTTCTGGAGATCAAGAAATCCTACAATCTTCCATAGGGAACTGGAGAACCAGGAAAACTGGTGCATGCACAGTGCTGGGTCAAAAGTTCATGGTGTAAGTGTCCCAGTCTGAGTCCAAAGCCAAAGAACCAGAAGCACTGATGGTGTCAGTTTAAGCAGAGAGAACAAATTAACCTTTCTTGCACCTTCTGGCTCTGTTCAGCCCTTCATTGGTGAGAGTAATCTCCTTTATTCAATGTCTGATTAAGACACTAATCTCATCCAGAGGCAGCATCACAGACACACCCAGAAATTGTTTTACCAATCATTTGGGGTTCCTTGGTTCAGTCAAGTTGACATGTGGAATTAACCATCACAGTATCCTTCGCTTTTCTTTCTATCCACATATATCAGGAACATATACTTCTTTTACACAACAGCTCTATGATGTATTTGTTTAAAAATTCAATAATAGCAAAGAACTTTGCATATCAATACGTGTGTCTACCTCAATCTTTAAGCATTTGCAGTGTTCTGTATGTGAATATATCATCATTGTTTTACCTACTGTTGAATATTCTTCAATGTAGAAAACTATTCCAGTAAGTACCCTTGAACCTATAGAACTGTAGAATAAATCCCTAGGAGGCAGAAGTGCTAAGTTAGGTATATCCATAAGAACATAGGGCAGAGATTTTTCAAAAACATGTATTTTGTTCACTGCTGAATGCCCAATGTCTAAGTTAGGATATGGCATGTATCAATCACTCAAAAACTATTTGTTGAGTTGAAATAGTATCTGTATTTTTAATCAAATGAGGCCCATTGTACTAAGTGATTAAGAGAAAAAAAAGTTTACCTTCTGAATTGATAAAAAAAATTCGTTAAAATGCAATGTACATTCCAAGTTCCCAGTAGATACAATCTTTTCCCCCCATTGTGTATTAATTATAGTAAAAGTAAAACAAAAGCCTTCATACACAGGGAATTAAAGAAGACTCCTTAGTTTGATAAAGAGAATATGTCAGAAAACCATTGCCAACATCATATTTAATGATGAAATAATAAAGGCTTTCTTGTTAGGAACAAAAATCAAACACTGCTGAGGGGAGCAGCAGGCGAGACAGGAGAGGTCTGCTGTGCCATGTGGGATAGAACTTGTGCTGCAGTGGCTGCTGATAGCTTCATAGTCCTGAGACTTAACCCCTTGTGCCCCCAGGGAGGCCCAGTGCTGTGTTTTGTATGGAGGAATTTCAGTAAAATTATTTCAGTCCGGCTGTAGACCCAGAAATCTTAAAATGAGATGCGTTTGTTGAGGTATCTCCAGAATGAGAGGTACAATCACATCTATTTCTATCACAGTGATTCGAATGTCAGATTCAAGGGCCCCTCTGTCTCAAAGAAAATTGACTTTAACTTTTGTAATCTTGAAGAAGCAGTTTGAGAGGTATTAATACAAAGTGTTAAAAAAATCTATCTTTCTGCCAAACAAGAAACTAAAAAAAAAAATCATGAAAAAGTCCTTACATAACTATTATCTCAGTGTTGCAAATCCCCAATGATACAAACCTAGCAGAAATAATCTGAAAATAAAGTTAATTAGAACTAGAATCATTGGAAGATCATATTAAATGGGCTAGAGAATTCCCTGTTTAGAAGGCTTATTTTGAACTGTTGACTTAATAGTGAAGCACCGTTTCATAAAAGACAAAAGCTCAGTTGAATTATATTATGTTTCCATATTCAAATAACTTTCAGTTATTCCTCCTGATAACATTACATGCTATTCCCAGATGCTTCAGCAAACTGGGGGTCAAGCCATCGCTGTTGGTCCCACAGGCTGGCCTGTGGTGAAGTACAGGATATACAGGGGCCACGCAGAGAACAGGCTCCAGGATGAGGAAACTACAGAGCTCTGCGACAGGTCTCCAGTTGGAAAAGTGATGCCGAATGTGGGCATCCATGTGACCCAGAGAGGCCCAGCACGGATGCATTTGCACTTTGAGCGAGGGGTCTTCAGGCCATGCAGGTTGATGGCGCTATGCTTGACATTGTTCTCTCTGCAGAGCCGTGCTGCAGCTATCCCCCAGTATGAAGTTAAATCAATTATTTGCCAAAGCAAAGGGATCTGAGTTCTGAATTAGCACCATTTGCCTTTGCATGCAGTGCACTCACAGCTGGCGAGCTAACTGGCACTAACTTGTAAAGAGGAGGAAACCCAGTTTGCTTTTTTGTAGCAAGGAAAATGCCTTAAATTCCATCCTGGCTATTAGCTTTTTCTCCTTGTTCTCTTCCTCTAGCAGCTGCAACCTTTCGCTCTCCATTTCCTTCTGGCAGATGCACTCCTTGGTGAGGAGTTTGTAATTGTGATGTCCAGGGAGCACCAGAGACTTTATTGGGTTAAAGTAATATTGAGTAGAGCAGGCACTGAAGGAGTAATTCCGGCTTCCCTGGAGGAGCTCGTGGCGGCTTCTGCATTGCCAAGGCCAGCGTCTGGGGGGCTCTGCTGGGCCCTGTGTTATCCTGTCCTTGGAACTGTGTCCTCTGGAGGTGCTTACTTCACATCTCCTTCTCTGGCAAGTGCTTTTCTGCATCTCTGCTCCAGATTGGAGGTCCTTTCCTGCTCCTCTTCTGGCCCAAGTTTGGCCCCAAGGACATTTGAAATTGGACTTCAGTTCTAAGAAAGCCTTAAAATACATGAATTTGTGAACAAAACAATGAACATACTTGGGAAAAAATAAATTCAGGTCAAAATGAACAACCTAGAGCAGTATTATTAACAAGCATTGATTCTACTTACCAGGTTAGGTTGGGTTTGTGGTTATATCTGAGGAACTATAGAGCTTCCTTACATTTTTAAAAGAGTTGGAGTTTCTAGTGATGATGAGAAGGCAGAGGTCTTTGGGGTTTCCTTTACTGGAGACAATTCCAGTGTATCTGGGCTGAGGGTCTGAAACATGATCAGAATTTGCAGTGCTAGGAGGCAACATAATAATTGAGCCTACAATTCAATACAACAATATGTACTATAGCATATTAAAGTTAATGCAAAATAGAACAATTCCATTCATCAAAATGGAAAATTAAGCTCTCCTAATAGAACAGAAGTGACAGGATTTAATTTAAGTCAAAAACATTAACATGAATCCATTGTTTGTTCTTTTTAGGAGATTATTGCTGTTATCACAGTACTTTGAAGGTCTTGGCTAATGTCACCCTGCCAGCAGGATGTGAAATAATCTAAGTACACAGCAGTGTCCAATCTGTTTTCTCCAAGATTGTTCTCAGTTGATAAGACAAACAAACAGAGTTTTACAAAATATCTGATCCTGTGCCTTGGGGCAGGAAAAATTAAGATGAGCCTGAAAGTTTGTTTTTTTTCCTAGAAGCAAAGTTACTTTCAGAGACATCTAGGTTTTAAGTTGGTAAGGAGACCAGCCTGAGAAAGGGCACTTAATTATGTCTTGAGGAACAAGGAGGGAGGCAACAGTTTCATCAATTACTCTTACATGTCTTAATTATCCAGTTGTTTACTAAGGTTTTGAATTCTTACAATTAATTATTTTTTGAATCTTCAGGCTGGGCATTCTAGAATTGCCTCCAACATATGCAGGTCCTGATGTGCTTCCGTTAGGAATAAAACCACAAAGCCAATACAGGCAGATAGTATGCTAGGGGAAATCAATAAACACATCATTAAAAATAATAATATCAGATAAGCAAATTGCAGTGACATGTCTCAACAAGGACACATTGGGAACTGTGTTGTCAGGTAATTTTTTGATTGTGCGAATATCATGCAATGTAATAACACAAACCTACATGTGGTAGCCTCCCACATACCTAGGTTGTATGGTCCTGTGGGCTGGGAACACCATGGTATATGCTGTCCGTTGTTGACAGAAATGTCATTGAGCAATGCATGACGTATTTCCCCAAGGTTTTTTTTTTCTTTTTTAAAGAATGCCTCTCTAGCCTTTTTCTTTTGAATTGATTTTTCCTTATATTTATGCTACTATTTATACATTCATGTAGGTTAAGGCAGTTATAGGGCTGCGCTCCAACTCCATAACCAAGTTGGGTAGAAGAACCTTGACTCTGTTGATAGTTAAAAAGATCAAAGTAATACAAAGCAGGCTAAAAGGTCATTGTAATGCAGTTATGTTTCCAATATTGGCTACAGAAACTGCTGAGGATTGAGCTATCCAAATTATGAGAGTTTTCTTTAACCTTCAAGTTATAACTACAAATCTGAACTTCTTTCCACAAGGGAATAAACATAAAAAGAAGGAATATATGTTAGAAAGAGAACAATGCTAAGTGAATGGAACTGAACACATTAAGACACTATATTAAAAAATATTTATTTTTTTAAAGATTTATTTATTTATGCATGCAAGCTGGGGTACAGGCCAGAGGCATGGGGTGGCGAGAGGGTTTACCAGAGACAGAGTGGGGAGCAGAACAGGCAGACTGACAGAAATACACTGCTGAGGGGAGCAGCGGGTGAGGCAGGAGAGGTCTGCCGTGCCATGTGGGAATCTCCTCGGCCGGGCGTCGAACTCACGGTGCCGCTACTGACAGCTCCACAGCGCAGTGCTTAACCGTTGCACCACCAGGGAGGCCAAAAAAAAAAAAAAAAAGTATTTATTGATAAACCAGAGATTGAGCCTGACCCTAGAAACACCAAACCCAAAGTGTTTTTATTCAGAAAATAAGACATTAATAAACTGAGAAAAATGTAGTGGAGACTGGGAAAGGACAGCTAAGCAAAAAATAAAGGGAAAATGTTAAATATAATGTAAAACCCAAAACAGATCTTTTTTTTTTTTTTTAAGGATTTTTTTTTTTATTTATACATACAAGCTGGGGTACAGGCCAGAGGTGTGGGGTAGCGAGAGGGTTCACCAGAGACAGAGCGGGGAGCAGAACAGGCAGATCAGAAATACACTGCTGAGGGGAGCAGCGGGCGAGGCAGGAGAGGTCTGCTGCGCCATGTGGGATTCTCCTCAGCCGGGCATCGAACTCGCGTCGCCCGCTGCCAACAGCTCCACAGCTCAGCGCTTAACCTCTGCGCCACCGGGGAGGCCCCAAAACAGATCTTTTACAAAGACAAAATTTAACAATTGTGTTAATTAGATAAATTTGGGAATTAGTGTGGAGAAGAGGAAGGGAAGTCAGCATTACTTTGTAACTGGAAGACTGAAAAACAGAAGAGAAGATCTAGGGTGAACAGGTCATATCTCTCTCACCCACATTCTAGTTTTCCCCACCAAGGCTGCTTCCTTGTGAACATCACAAAATCAGAAACATAAAAACTTTATTTTCTAAGTCTGGGTACGAAGTATGGACATCTTCCTACTATTTAGGAGTCAAGTGAAAAGAGTGATCAGATACCACTGAAGTGATTCTCCAAATATTAAGACTGAGTTCAATTTGAATCAGTCTTTCGAACCATTGTTTTCCTTTTCATAACAAGCATCACTGGGATATTCACTACTGAAGAGAAGTACCGAGCATTTTTTAAAAATAAACAACTGGTGAATAAAATGCAATCAATAGAAATTAGTAACCATACTGTATTATAGAAAATATATTTTCCTCCAAATTATTCTGACCTGAACAATGGTCCTAAACCTTCCATTCTGCCTGTTTACATGATTATTGAAAGCAAGGTGAGGGGCGAATTTCATTGCAATTAGTAGGCTCTGTTCTCATTTGAAGGAATGCAAACCAAATGTAATTGTGCCAATTCTCTGGCCTCTGGCTCGATTTCCTGCATAAAAAAATAATAACAGAAGGCAATTAGACACATGAACAGACTGAGTAAAACTGGAGTGTGTTAACTCTGAAAGAGAACACACGTAATGCCATTCCCGTGACTGTGCTATTTCACAACATGTCTACTTTTGGGCGGTGTTACACATGGAGGTCTTGCGAAAAAACTGGTTTGATTTCCTAAACATACATAAATCATATATGTCCATATAAACTCCAACAATCTTCATGAAATTGAAGCACCTTTTCATTCTTCTTCATCTCCTAATTAGGAATTTTTTTTTCTTGGTGGCTGTAGTATTCTTGGTGGCTGTTCTCTGAGTAAACACAACAGAGATTGTACCATTTTTATCTGTTACATAAAGAATTTGCCTGGCTTTGATTGCCAGGAAAAAAAGGGTTGTAGATCAGAGTCCCGTGATCATGCATCTTTCAAGGACAGATTACCTAAACTCTGAATTTCTGTGTAACAGTTATGAGGTCCAGGACCTCGATGGCTCAGAGGAAGAGAGATTAGGCATCAGTAAGGCTGGAGAATTGCTGCCTCTCTGGGCAGCAGTGTTGGAAGTGGAGCAGGCTGAGGGAAAGATGACTCAAAGTCCATGTGGATCAATGAGAAGCCTAGAGGGGCCACACGAGAAATAATGTGCAGGGGGTGGGGGGGAGTGGGGAGGCCCAGGAAAGGCAGGCTCCTATTTATTAGGATTGTGTACGAAAGTGGGGCTAGTGTGTAGGGAGTATATATGCTGTTATGGGGATGTGAGCTGGGGTGGGGTAACAAGGGGCTTTTGCTTGTGGGGCTCCATTGTTCCCACTAGTCAAAGCACTGTATTCTAATATCTGCCTGTTGTTTCCAGCAGATGCTGTTTTTCCACTATGTTCCTCATGCCAGGGCTTTTGCCCTTGGTGAGTGCCCCCTGCCTGACCCTACACCTAGCTGACAGGCAGGAACTCGGCACCAAGACAATATCCCTGAGAATAAGGGGTCCTGGGGATCCCACCGAGAACTATGCTTTCCAACACATCCACTGATTCTTCTGTGTGTCCCAGCCAAGTTAGCTTTGTGTATATTCATTTCTAGACCCACCTACACCCTCTTTAAATTTGTTTCTCTTAAAAGATTAGCCTGGTAAGAACATTTCTTCCTTTTCCTGTACATCTCTAAGATGGGACTAAAAGCACATGGAAGGAAAGGAACCTATTTCCAATCTTTTGGAGAATACAGAGGATAGTTATGGGTACACACTTAAATATTAAGTGTTATAAGCAGTCAAGTCTATGGTTTTAGTGGATGGATTTTTTTTTTAAGATTTATTTATTTATACATACAAGCTAGGGTACAGGCAAGAGGTGTGGGGCGGCGAGAGGGTTCACCAGAGACAGAGTGGGGAGCAGAACAGGCAGATCAGAAATACACTGCTGAGGGGAGCAGCGGGCGAGGCAGGAGAGGTCTGCTGCGCCATGTGGGATTCTCCCCGGCTGGGTGTCGAACTCGCATCGTGCGCCTCTGACAGCTCCTCAGCGTAGCGCTCAACCGCTGCGCCACCAGGGAGGCCCCAGTTGATGGATGTTTTTATGATGAAAATTTTGTATTTGGAATTAGCCAGCTGGTCTCAGTTTAAATTATGGCAATTTTGTTGGCAACATCCAGAGTATCAGTCAGCAGTCAGTTGGACATACGCCTCCTTCTCTCCATCAGGTTGGACTGGGGTGTTGACCTTAGCAACGTCAATGTCACAGAGCCTGTATGCTCAGGTATTTGTTCGCTTTGACATCCACAAAGCATACAAGTGTGTTGTTTTCTCTCTTCTTCATGGCTGACTTGAAAATCAGGGTGAACTTGATGATGGCATAGTTAGTGGTCAGGCTTGTTTCTCCTAGGGTGGGGGGAGGTCTTTTGAGAATATTCAATTCACCTTGAAGCCTCAGTGCCTTGAGCTGTGGGAAGATGGGTAAAATGGGCTATAGGCAGGTGTGTGTATGTGCATTTGCTTGTGTGTGTGCGTGCACGAGAGAGAGAGAGAGAGAGAGAGAGAGAGAGAGACTCTGGCAGCCTTAGCACTGCTTTCTTAGCCTTCAAAACTTCCTTTAGCTTCAATTTTGGGAAGGGTAGGAGCTTCCTTTTTTGCCATCTTTGTGAAAAAATGATTTTAATGTATCATACAAACTAAAAAATACATATGTTTGCCCACTACTAGTCTACTTCATAATGGTTTCCTTTTATAAAACTGTTTTATTGAACTAGTATATATTGTCAACATACCAGTAAAGATCTTAAAACAAGAATTTACCTTGGATCCATGTGGAGTAACATATGCTTCTGTGTAATTATCAAGACTGAAATAAAATGTATCCTCAAAAAAAAAAAAAAGTAGAGGGTTCTCTGTATGTTTATGACATTTCTCTTTCCAGACATTTTCTGTATCCAGACAACATAGAGAGAAACAAAATAGAGAAATCAAGAGGGAAAGATAATTAGAGGGTAATGAGATATTTTATATCTGGAAATATGATTTTTCCTCTTTTAAAATACAGTTTTGAAAGTGTTTTCTTTCCAAGAGAAACTAAGGTCACCTGGAATTTGAAGAGCTGCTATATGTATATTATCTGGAACTACTTTATTTGCCAAATTGATGTGATTTCTTTTTCCTCTGGGCTAGTTTCATCCCAGTTCTCTACTTTTTCCTTTTTGGTAAAAGTAGGTTATCTTCAGGTACTAGAGGACTCCGTTCATTATTCTGAACTATCAGAAACTTGATTTATAACAATAATATTTCAAAGGTTCTTTTAAAAAAAAAAGATTTATTTATTTATGCACACAAGCTGGGGTGTAGGCCAGAGGTGTGGAGTGCTGAGAGGGTTCACCAGAGAAGAGTGGGAAGAAGAACAGGCAGATTAACTGAAATACACTGCTGAGAGGAGCAGCGGGTGAGGCAGGAGAGGTCTGCAGCGCCATGTGGGAATCTGCCTGGCCAGGTATCAAACTTGTGCTGCAGTGGCTCTGGATAACCTCATAGTACTGTGCTAACCCGTTGCGGCACCAGAGAGGCACTCAAAGGTTCTTATTACAATGTTTTATGAGTAGGGAATATTGCTCAAATACATGCTAAGAAGACAAATCGTTTCAATGGGCAAATCATGTTTTTTATTGACTTAAATATATTTCTAACCCCCAGATTCAGAGTAAGTAAAAACATATTGAAAATGCCCAAATTTCAGCATTTATAGCCTGTGACAATTAGCATATTTATTGTAGCCATCAGTCTATTTTCAAATATCTAGGTTTTATCAACAGTTTGCAATATCATGTAAACCCATTGACTTTTGTCCTCCTGTCCAAGGCAAGCCAAGAAGCAACAGAAAACCAAATGCGGCCAAGGGCTATTCCTTCCTGTCTGCAGTGCTGAGCTTGAAACTAGTAAGACACTGACAGAAATGGGACTATGGATGGAAGGAGCATGGAACATCATGTCCAAGACTGAGAAAGAAAAGGCACTCCTAGGAGCAGGGAACTGGCCTGGTACCAACAAATGGGCAATGAGTTGGTGACAGCCAGATCATAATGTCCTCATGCTCAGTATAATCAATATCTCAGGCCACTGAAGGGGAGAAAAACTTTTCCCTTTTTCCTTTCTAGGCCCTTTGACTAGTGTAATAGTTAAATCTACATAAGGCAGATTAAGAGGAGAAAAACATATTAAATTTTATACATGTAGATATAAGACCCAAGGCCAAGTTTGGCAATTGAAGTTTACCTGCCATCCTGAACTAAGGAATCAGAAAGTGTTATTCTTAACATTGTTCTTCAAACCATTAAAGTTTAGTGAGTAACAATTGATTTGGGGGGACTTTGTGAAACAGGCACTTTTCCCTTTAAATGAGCCTCCAACGACCTTTGCACTGAGCTAGAGTTCAGTGAGCTTCAGGGGGTTAGGGGATTGTGCGGGAAGGGACGATGGAGCCAGCTGCCTTGGTTAGTGGACACCATCCAGACCACAGCCCTGCTCTTCCCAGTCAGTCTTCTCCTTGGGGGCTGTCCTTGTGGCCCACTTTTGGCTAATGCGGTATGATATTTCAGCTGTCACACAAATGCTTCCCTTATGAGAAAATCTTGGCAAGAAAATGGTAATAGGTCAGTACAAGTTCATCATCACTCCAGGAAAAAAATCTTAAAATATTTGCCTATTAGTAGTAAATAAATAGTGATATCTTCGTCCTCAAAGATTTATTTTATACTGTTTGCCCCATCTGGGATACTTATTGTTAATACAAACTCTAGCTACCTTTTATTATTTTGATTACCAGGAATCATATTCCTTTTTAGTTGTTGTTTAAATAGTAGCTTCCAGGCACATTGAACAAGGGCATGTACAGTTCTACGTAAGCACTGTTATTAGTTGTATAGCATTGTACTGCTTATAAAACAACAAACCTTTTCCATGTGTAATTTGTTTCTCAGAGGAGACCTGTAGGTCTGCAACTAGTCCTAACAACAATTAGAAAATAAAACCCCTACAAATGGTATTTTAAAAAATCAAATTCAATTTCCTCAAAGACTCATGACTGCATCTACAGTGATTGCAGGTGAGGGTGAGCACAGAGGTAGAATTTTTCCTGTGTGAGAATTGAAATCAGTACTACTGCACCCTACAGCACTATAATTTCCAAATTAGTCAGTGTTCATTAACATACCCTACTGAATTGGAAATTAAGTATTAAACACAGACTTGATTACATTTTCCGAAAAGATCCCTAAACCAGAGTCTGCTGATTACATAAAGCAACATGGCCCTTTAGATGACAACAATGAAAGGGTAACTGGGGTCTTGACTGGTGACTCAGGTGAGTTTTTCGGGGATTTCAGTGAGGACCAGGAGCCTCAGGATGGCTCTGGGGTTTGACAACAGAGCCTAGAGCATTCCCCAGAAGGGGGTGAAGGCTGGAGGAAATGTTGATGGATTGGAACACAATTCTCTGACCTACATGTCACAGCTCTCCCATACTCCTCCTTCCTTTTCACCCTTTGTAGTTCCTTCCTGCTTGTCTACCTGCCACACCACTCCCACCAGGTTTGCCATTACCTTTGTAGCAAGAAAAGAAAGATACAGAAAGTCAACTGGATTTGGGCAAATGTGTTTAAAGGTTATATATTCCAAAGCGTAAACTTCTTTGTTAGCAAAATGTTCTAGGCCAGGAAAATTAAACTATTATCCTCTAGTGCAGGACTTTGCTGTTTGGTAACCATCTACCTTTCTCAGTATGTTAGGTAAGAGATTGAGAATGTTCTTTCTCTTCTAGCAAAGCTTCAGCTTTAGCAGAGAGCTCAAAATTGCTAGGCTGACCTTTGAGAAAAAAGTAATGGAGAAAATAATTGCTTCCCATCTGTGGCTTCAAAACTTTTCTTCCATATAATCCTTTTCCTCAAAAATTATTTTATTGAGATAATTTACATCGAGTGAAATGAAATCTTTCAAAGTGTACAATTCAGTGATATTTAATATATTCAGAGTTGTATAACCATCACCACTATCTAAGTTCAGGATGTTTTCATCACTCTATAAAGCAACATACCCACTAGTATTACTCCCCAGCCCCTACTCCCTCTAGTCTCTGACAACCACTAAGCTACTTTCTATCTTTAAGGATTTACCTTTTCTGGGCATTTCAATGTAGCTCCCCTGGAATCATATGATATGTGACCTTTTGTGTCTGGCTTCATTCATTGAGCGTAATAATATTTTTAAAAATTTCACCCATGTTGTAGCATGTATCATACTCCATTTCTTTTTATTGCTGAATGATATTTCATTGCATGACTTCACCACATTTTGTTTATCCAGTCATCAACTAATGGATACTTGATTTCTTTCCAGTTTTGGGCTATTATGAATAAGGCTATACACATTTGTAAACACATTTTTGGGTAGTCATATATTTAAATTCTGTTGGGTATATACCTGTGACTTCACATTTTTAATGGAATTCAATTATTGTTTAAGCAAATTTATATGGACTGTTTCACTCTATGGGGTGAATTCACATGTGATAGTAGTTCCATTTTATGACACATGTAAGTATTTTGACTTCACTCCTTGAAGTAGCACTAAAAAGCAGTGGGACTGTTAAGATACATGTTTACAATTAAATCATAAAAGCAAAAATAATTTTGCTTATCTTGAACAGAAGCACATCAAAAAATGATACTCAGTGACCAAGTGACTCAGTGATTTAGTGCAGAAATGTAATTGTAGTTTATAGATTTAAAATAATCTAACATAGTTCAACATATTCATAAAAACAAATTCAAACATCATCTTGTTTGATGACAAATATGCATTTAGTAAAATTCAACATCCATTTCCAATGAAAACACTTAGTGTAGTAGAATCAGATGAATTTTTTTAATTGAAGTAGCATTGCATTATAGCATTATACATTTCAGATAATCATTATTGAGAGAAATGAATATTTTCTTAACTCATTAAAATCAGAAGCAAAATAGAGGTGCCACTATTAAATTATTAAACCAAGGAATTAAATAAGAACAAGAATGAAAGTAGCACAAATATCATTTTTGCAGGTGATTTTAAACTATGTATATAAAATTAATAATTGGCTTATTTAAAAATGTCTACTGTGAAATATATTTTATAGACAACACATCAACTTCAATAACAAAAATATAAATTACATAAGAAAACCTTAACAAGAAACATCATATGAATAAAAATGACCAAGCTTTGTTGAAGTCTGTTTGACTTCAAATGCAATGCTTTAATCACTACATTGGATCTATTGCACATATTAATTTATGTGGAAAAGGTAGTATTTTAAATAAGTAGTAAAGAAAAGGTTATTCAGTGTTTTGGGTAATATTACAGTCTGGAAAAAAACAAATTGGATCACAATTTCAGCTCCTTACATGTAAATACCTTCTAGATGGATCACAGATGAAATACTGGAAGTACTCGAAGGAAAAAATGGATAAATATTCTTCCTTTTCTAAAAAATGTCACAAAAACTCAGGAGCCATAAAAGAATAATATTGATAACTTTAACTTTGTAAACTTCTGTGTTACAACCAAGCAAAAACAAATGCTTACCTCAAACTATAAGCAAGGGAGAAAGACAGATGACAAATTAAGAAATGTTTTGCAATATGATACATAGTAAAATATTAAAAATTTTAAAATGGGCCTCCCCGGTGGCGCAGCAGTTGAGTGCTGCGCTGTGGAGCTGTCGGCAGCGGCGACGCGAGTTCGACGCCCGGCCGGGGAGAATCCCACACGGCGGGGCAGACCTCTCCTGCCTCGCCCGCTGCTCCCCTCAGCAGTGTATTTCTGATCTGCCTGTTCTGCTACCCGCTCCGTCTCTGGTGGGCCCTCTCGCCGCCCCACGCCTCTGACCTGTACCCCAGCTTGTATATATAAATAAAAAAAAATTTTTTTTAAATGTATACAAGTGAAGGGTTGAAAAGAAAGGTGATAAAAGGATCTGAACAGGAAATTTACCAGAAAAAGAAATCTCAGTTGTCAATAAGCACATGAAGTGTTTAACCTTATTAGGAATCAAAGACTAATAGAATATCTATGCAATACCATTTTTGTTCCAATTGACAAATATTAAAAAGGCTAATAGCTTTCAGAATTGGAGAAGTTTTCAGGAAATACATTTTCAAGTTCTATTAGTGGGAATATAAATTGGTATAATATTTCCAGAGGATATTTTGGCGATATGCATAACAAATGACCCAAGTTGCCCATATACCAAAATTTGTTCATTTATTATGCATATTGCCAAAATATCCTCAAAAGAAATATTTCTCAAAAGAAATGAGAACAAATGTTCTCACTGTGATACTGTGACTTTGTTAACAGTAGTAAATATTCACAGTCTAGATAATAAAGTAAGTTAGGGTATACTCAGGCAATGGAATACTCTGTAGCCTATAAAATGAAAAAGTAGCTCCACATTAAAGGGTAGGAAGAGCTGTCTGGGACAAACAATTGACTGAGAAGGAGCATGTACATAGCATTTCATTTATGGAAAATTGGATTTGTCTACAAACGTGTAGACAGACATAGAGAAAAGTCCAGAGGATGTTCACCACGCTGCCAGATGTATTCTCTGGTGATAGGATTTTAGGTATATTTCTGTTTTCTTTATGCTGTACTGTCATGTTAGAATCTCACCTATCCTAAGCATGTGTTGAATTTAGACTGGTTCCAATATACTGACCCTAAATGCAGCTAGCTCCCTTTGGCAAAGTGTGCTAACATCTGGTGGAGATATGGGAGCAGTGATCATGTCTAGGACATTTCTCCCCTAAAATACCTTCAGGTCTAAAGAAAAATGTGAAAAATCTCAGAGACCAGAGGAGATAGTGGGAGGTATGTGGTACCCTTGAAACAGGTATTTCCTATAGCGTTCAATAGCTCCACACCCAATAGGTCCAACAAAGTGACCTCAAAGAGTTCACGTAGCATCTCTAAATCCCTTCAAAATATTTCATCACTAAAAAAATCATCTTTATACTAAAAAATGACATCCATTGTTCAGAAACTTGTCTTGAATTTGCACATCTTCCCAAGGTAAAGCTTACAGAAATGATACATCACAAGGCCGGAAAAGCATCATTGTCAAGTATCATTGACACTCATGAAGGAAACTTACAAAGACCAAAAAATATTATCAGGGCAAGACCAGGTACTTTGCACATCATAACCAGAAATATATTTCTGGCTAAGAAACAAGGATTCCTAATTGAACCATCAACTATATTTCAAGAGGGTATTCTGTTTCAAAAGGAATACAATAGATTTAGAAATAGATTTAATCTTCCTCTCTTTGACCTGAAGCATTTCTGAAAACCAGTAACTATTAGGCAAGATCTGCTAACATTGGGAGTAATAAATGCATGCTTTACATTTCTTATAAATTTTCACATACTTATTTAGGATTTCCCTTGTTCATGTAATGATGCCAACAATCTCCTCTAAAGAAAATTTCTCGTAAGCCTGCCTAACACTATCTATATATATCAAGGCAAATTTTGATACAAGATTTGGTCAGGCCAGTTTTTTGAGACAGGAAAGAAGGAGGGACAGAAAGAGAGAGTCTTATTCCACAGGGGGGCAGTAGGGTTAATGAGATAATATTGATACATGAATGTGCTTATTGCATATTGACAACTACAAAGAATAATATATTCGCACATATGAAAAGCATGTGTCAACTTAAACATTTTCAGTGTTTTTCACTCCTATACAAATTGTACTTCAGTATCTTGTCAAAGGAGGTGAAAAACAACATGAGCTTTAGTAAACACTAGAGTTCCCAAGGTGAGAGAGATGCAAACTGAAGGCAAGCATACTATTGTTCCAATAGTGTTCAGTCTTATCCATTAGTCCATCACTAACTTCTAGATCTCATGTTTTCTGGAAAGTATATAAGCCAGTTTATTATGAAAACTGAAATGCAGAACCACATGTTTTAGAAAAGGGATTGAAAATAGACAGCTTACTTGGACTGACCAAATCACTCTCGAAATTCCCTGCTATACTATTGGGAGCACAGGATTATCACCGCTAGTTTTCATTAGTTTGCAAAATCTAAAGACATTTGATCTAAAGTCATTAGTGCAAAGTTCTAGTACCAGTTGTAGAACCTCTTAGAAACCTGAACATTTTCCTCAGGGACCTACTAAGTCTCTATTTATATCCAGAGTCTTGGTTGAATACAATTTGGGACATCTACAGCTATAACAATTTAATCTTTAGCGTTTCTTTTCAAGTTCCAGAGGTTTGCTAACTAAACTTCATGGAGCAGTACAGTTCAACCAATGATTATCAAAGAGGGTCATATGGGAGAGTAAGATCAACCCTCTCCATTCCTCACTCAGGGATGGATGAGATCTCCATGTGTGTGTGAGAGTGGGAGATAATTCAATATTATCATCTTACATTTGGGGGAAGTCATTTTTGGAATAAAACTACAGAAGGTAAAACTCCAGAAAAAAATAGGTACATAGGTTAAAAAGATTGAGAAGCACTGAAAATCACTGCAAAGAAAGAAGGGTTAAAATGAGCCTGGTCATTTAACTGGGAGCTTAAGAAAATATTCTTGGTAAAAGAGGGGACAGAGGGACAGAGGGGATCAGGCAGTTCCCAGTGTTCCAGCTTCCTCCCCCATCCCACACTTGCCTAGTTCATGAACAAGCTGTGAATTTGGAAGGCTTCATCTGTGACTTGATTAGCTTGACTAAAGGCCGAGTTCAGTTGAAATCTTTGGCACTCCATCTCAGAACTGAAACAGATAAACATAATCCTCGCCAAGTGGTAATTTCAAAAGTTTAAGGTTTTAGATGGGGTCTAAGGGTAAGGAAGGGAAGGCTTGGGAAAGAAGGGAAGACTTGGTAATAAGAAACAAGGGGAGGGGGAGAAGGGAGCTTTTGGGAAGAGAGAAAATTAAGAAAAGTTTACTTGATTTTTAATTTTATAAAGAAACACGGGATCTCTCATAATAAATTATCATCAGGTTGAATGTATGATAGTAAATAAAAAAGTGCTATTCACTATAATGCACAGGGATTTAACACTGTAAGTTAGTAAGTCCATTGTTGCCAGAAGCTGGAAATACAAATAATAGTCAAAACCATATATTATTTGGAGTCAAATAGCAGAGCCAGTACACACACATTTTCATAAGCTGCACAATAATTACAAAAAGTTGTTAGAAAAATATGTTCCTTGGAAAACAAACAGGGACATTTCACCTGTGCCCAATGGGGCTGAAGTCTTTATTTTTAAGATATAAGTGGAGTCACTTCTGGGAAAATAGGGTACCTATCTTTTTGTGTTTCTTAAGATCTTTCCTTTCAGAAAGTGTGTGGGACATTTGGGTCACTCTGTAATGATGTTTGTCTGGGCTGACTTGTCTGGGTCAACATATCCAAAGTAATCCTCCTAAAATGATTTGTTCAAAACCATATGTAGGTTGGTAAAATTGTTTACCATAGTAAAAATCTGTAATTCAGAATTGTTATCTTACAGACTCAAGTGGATCAAAGGCTGTTTTATAAAGTTATTTTTTGAAATGTGCAAGTTTGTATTTTAAAGTGCCTCTGAAATATGGGTTAATTCCCTCAAAACTTCCAAAGAGAGCTTTTTTAAAAAAGATTTATTTATTTATGCATACAAACTGGGGTGTAGGACAGAGGTGTGGGGTGGTGAGAAGATTCACCAGAGACAGAATGGGGAGCAGAACAGGCAGATCTACTGAAGTACACTGCTGAGGGGAGCAGTGGGCGAGGCAGGAGAGGTCTGCCATGCCATGTGGGAAGCTCCCTGGCTGGGGTTAGAACTTGTGGATCTGGATAGTTTGACAGTGCTGTGCTTAACACATTGCGCCACCAGGGAGGCCCCAAAGAGAGCTGTTTTTAACAAACCGGCAAAAATCATTTTAAATTTGTCCATTATTCATATGCAAATAAGTGGTAACCCAGAATTTCAATAGTGTTTGAAAGAACTGTCTGAGAAAGACTAATAGCTCCCTCTGGAATTTTTTCATTCAAATTTACTTAGCAAAACTTTCTTCAGAAAAAGTAAGTAAGGTCATGATCTTGCCAGGCTAGAATGAGCCCGTCTTCTTAAATACAAGATTTATTTAATGAGATATTTCTGGAATTCTCATCATACTTTTACCAACAGCAGGTAAGAGTAATCTTGCGTATAACCTGGAAAAAATTACAGATGGTAGTTTCTTATGGTTTGATTTTTACCTGTAAATAAAAAAAACTATTTTAACATTCCACAAGACTTTAGGAAATCTTATGATTTTAGGTGATTTCACTAATGAATTTTCATCTGCTTCTTTTTCCACATAAGGTATGTGTTGACAATAGACAAAGGTAAGGATCCAGAACAGTCTTTGAAATGATACTGAGAGTAAATTAGCACCTACATGTTGGAGGATAACACAGAACAACCCAGCAAAGCCAGACTAGGGCAGCTACTCCAGAAAACTATGAGTATGAGAATTAATGTTGTAAGTCTGCAATGACTGGCCAATACACTTGCACAAGCTGTGGCTCTTTCATTATTAACTGAAAGAGTATAAAGGAGAGGAAACAGAGGAAGATAAAAAATATTAAAAAGAAGGTGAGTGGGAAGTGTCAAGGTCAAGATTCTGGCGACTATTAGCCCAGGTTCAACTGGCGTCTGTGTCGCATGCTATTGTAAGAGATAAATTGGGGGAAAACCTACCTGATCCTCAGATCCTCATTTTAGAGAGGAAAATATTGGATCTCAGGAAGTGGAAGTCACAAGCTCAAACCGTGGCAGAAGCAGGTTGCTGTGTTTCCCTTTTCGTCATCTTGTAACCCAGACTAAGTGGTTAAATTGCTTTCAGACTCTATAGCACAAAAGAAAAAAAACTTTTCTTGAGACTCATTTGTTTCTACAGACACAGCAGAGCCTTGGAGGCTTATCAACTGCCTTGTGATGCGTTCCAAGACTGGTTGGAGTTGGAAGACAATTGCAAAGGAGGGGGGCTGCCCAGAGGTGGGGTCCCACCATCAGAAATTCATAACTCCAGTTATTTGAAGAAAAGCCGTTTCATACTTCATAGATGCTCTGCCTCATAACTAGGCAATGATCGTCAGCCAAGTCCACATTTCTTTGCCCTTAGCCCACTCCTTTGCCAATAAAATTTCATTCCTTTGTTCTCAATCTTGATTCCCAAAACCTATATAAAATTATTCCCTTTTTAAAAAGATTTACTTGTGCGTACAAGAACTGGGGTATAGGCCAGAGGTGAAGGTATGTGAGAGGATTCACCAGAGACAGAGTAAGGAGCAGAACAGGCAGATTGACTGAAACACACTGCTGGGGGAGCAGCGGTGGAGACAGGAGAGGTCTGCTGCACCATGTGAGTTAGCTCCCTGGCTAGGGATCGAACTTGTGCTGCAGTGGCTGGCGATAGCCTCAGAGTGCTGAGACTTAAGCCCTTGTGCCACCAGGGAGGCCCCTCATTCCCTTTCTTAATTTGAAAGGTAAATTTGAGCTTCTGTCCTACCTCCTTGCCAGTCAACTTACAAAAAGATTTTTCTTTCTTCTCTCAAAATGTAATGTCTTGGGATGTGTGTGTGTGCTCTCTGGGCAGCGAGCCCTTTACTCATAACAGTCCTTGCCATGGAAAGCCTACCCATCCTTCAGGCTCAATTTAAAAGCTACCCCCTCTGTTACATCTTCCTTATCTTTTTCTAAATGAAAGTGGGCTTTTCACCTCTGAATTTCTACAGATTGCATCACTCCATGTGAACTTAAAAGATCAACAGTTTCGTGTGTTTTGTTTTTCCTCACTTACTATTCTTTCTCTGTCCTGGGTTGTTCTCAGCAAAGCCAACCAAGCTTGAAGAGAGAGGTTCACTCCACATGACACCCCACCGGAGGTGCAGGCTGGGGAGGTTGTTCGCTGGAGGGAAAAGAACAGAAAAGAAATAAAATGTGCTCTGGCCTCATGAGTCTTTCTTCCTTCTTTTCATTAAATGACCTTCATAAATTCTACTTCTTGTCCCCGTTCCTGTGAGCACAGGCACTCGATTACTGAAGATACCCCTGAGAGCATTCTATTAGTTTCATACTATGATTCAAAAGGAAAAAATAAAGAAATTCTAGGGATCTGTGGTTGACCATAATGGCTCCAACTTTTCTTTCCATTGACAGTGATTCAGAAAGTAACAGATGGAACCAAGACCTGTTGGTGTGATTGTCAGGTGTCCCAGAAACAGATCTACCAGACAGACATATAGTAATGAATTCATCATCCACAAGTAAAAAAAGAATGGATTGATAACTTTTTCTATTCTTCTTATGATGTTAAAAGACAACTCATTATGAAATTACATTGAAAGGGAAAAGATGTTTTATACCTAAAGAGGGAATTAACAGCTTTAAGAGACGTTTTCTCCTGTTAGCAAGCTCCTGTGAATTTAGAAACTCCGGGAGTGAGTCACTGAAAATGTGCCAATAGATAACATATCGTCATTCTGTCTTTTCTTCTCCCAGGAAATCAGATGTGAGAGACTTGGAGTGCAGCAGTCACCTCCCAAGCCCTGCTCCCCCAATCTGAGGTTTCAGTGAACTGAGGTCAACTTTGTTCTAAAAATATTATGCACAATATTTTGAGGGGAGGGAGCACATTCACATACATTTTATTATGGTATGATCTTATAAATGTTCTATTTTATTTACTGGCTATTGTTGTTTGTTTCCTACTGTGCCCTATTATAAACTGTTATAGGGATAAGAAAAAAACAGCAATATAGGTTTTGATACAATCTGGTTTTAGGCATCCACTGAGGGTCTTGGACAGTCTCCCCTGGGAATAAGTGAGGACTACTTTAAAAAATAAAGTCCACTACCCATCCAATATTTGGAGAAACTTGCAATAGAAAGAGTGATAGACCAAATAAATAAACATATCCAGTTCCAAGAAAAAGGGAGTGTGTGTTTGGGTTGCTTCAGAGTCTTAGAAAGCAAAGCAGTTAAATTATCAACTCCTTGAGGGCAGCAGCTGTGTTTTATTCACCCGTGAAGCCCCCTCTCTCAGCGGCACAGAGTAGGTGAGCAGTGAATGTTTGCGGCATTACGATGCTGGGCATTCTTGCTGTGAAGCAAGAATGTGCCTATGTTCTCTCTCGTATTAAGTATTTTGAAGTCTCTTCCCATCTTGCCTGTTCTTTGCACTTCACTCAGTTGGTGACAGGAAAGCAGATGCACTCGATCTTTTGTACTCTTTGTTCTAATCCTGGTCTCACACAGATTTTTTTCCTTTTTTTTCTTGAGTGAAAAAGTGATGACTTTTCTGTTAAACAATGTATGTCTCTATTGCCTCTAAAGAGGACGAATCAAAATGCCACCAGGGAAACTGTTTTAAGGCCTACAGACAATTGTTGGTTGAAATTTGGCTCTAGAGTTTCGCAATTTTATTCCCAATTTATGAGGCAT
>PVIJ01013062.1:12221-46906 GCA_004024925.1 Scalopus aquaticus | reverse complement strand
AGGGGCTGAGAGGGATGACGGTGGCCTTGGAGGGGAGGGCTAGAGTACCACAGCTGGGAGAGCTGACAGGGGCATGCCAGATGTCTGAGAGTATTCAGCAGGATGGAGAGAGCAAGCATGCCTGTGAGGAACCTAATCTCCAAAAGGCTTGAAAGAAATAATCCTTAGGACTCAAATTAGGCCAGTAATAATAATCCTTGTTCCCACCAGCCCAGTGGCAAACCTCACCATTCACAGCTCACTAGGAAAAGGACTCAGAATGGTTTTGCGTCAGCACTCAGTAGTAAAAATAGTTTAGACTAAACGCTACTTTGGTCTTGCCTAATAAGGTTTAAAAGCTTCCAGAGACAAAGGCTCAACATGTCCCTAACTAATGGAAAACAGCTGGTGGATAATCACAAAATTATGAAAATATTCAGCACCCAACAAGGCACAATCCCTAGTGATGAGAGCCCAATTAAAAAAAAATACTTGTCATGCAAATAAGGAGGGACAGACAACCCAAATGAGCAGAAAAACCAAATGAAATGAGCCCGGAAATAATATAGGTGAGAGATTTGTACGCCACCAAGAGGACTCACGATAACTAAACTTTAGACAGGTTTATTCATGACAACAGGCTCTTATTTTCTTGCAATGTTTACTTTAAAAAAAACAGTAACTTCTAATTGTAAATTCTTTCGTTGGTCCTTAAAGGTATAAATCTTCTCCCAGCCTCCCGACAGTCTGATAACCCAGCCTGTCTTTATCTAGGTCCTAGGAACCAACACTTGGAAATGGAAACATAAGGGGAGCTCATATTCCACTGTCCAATCTCTGGGGGAGCACAGGAGTCTAACTACGGTGAAGCCAGCCTCAAGCACAGCTAACCTGAACCTAGAGAACAACATTTGAAAGCTCTGGACTAACTGAGATGCTTGAATATGTCATTAATCAAATCTCCCCACTCCAAAGTCACTGCTCCCCATTGGGTCCCCTCAAAGGCTGCCAATGAGCAAGGTGGGACAACGTCAGACAACCAACCTCATGTACTTGTGAGTGGTGTCCCCGGCAGGGGGATGGGGAGAAATACTGGAAAATATCCCGACTGATATTTTTCAAAATTGAATAAAAAGAATAAACACAGATTCAAGCAATTTAACCACCTCCAAGCACAACACATACAGTGGAGATTAGACAGGGAGTCGGCTCACATATTTCAGTGGAGGACTAGTGGAGTGTGTGCACCTATAGATGAGTAACCCCAAAAGTGAAAACTGCAAAAAGCAGAAAGAAAGAAGAGATCATATTTACACACATAAAAATCAAATTGCTCAAAGGTAGTGATGAAGGAAAGTCTTTCTCATCATGGATCACTGGAAAATGTTTCTATAAGGGTTTTGTACTTTTTTTGACTTTGCAGACATATTACTGACATAAAACAGTGTAAGTTTAATGGACACAGTATGATTGTGTGTGTGTGCGCGCACGTGTGTGTGTGCGTGTACTGAAAGGCCTACCACCGTAAGATCAGTTAAAGCATCCTTCACCTACCATCATTACCATTTTATTGTTGTTGTTTCATGAGAACAACAAACAAAGCTCCAGCCTCCCGGGGGACCTGGGCGCAAACAGCACAGCGGGTGAGCTGTGATCACCAGCTGCACCTTAGATCCCTGGAACTTACCATCTCATCACTGGTTTCCCCTTTGGGGGAAAAAGTCTTAAAAGCAACTACTGATGTGCACACCCAGGATGAATCTGTATTTATGCTGAGTGAGAGAACAGAGGCAGGGAAAGCAGACTGCAGGGTTCCAATAGACAAAATTGGGCAAAATGCAAAGCAACCTGCAGTGACAGAAATCACACAGGTGTTGGCTCAGGGACCCTCCGTGTGGCCATCCCAGCTAACACAGGTGGTCAGATGTCCTCCTTCAAAGCAGGGCTGTTGTGTGAGCCTCCAGAAGGAAGATGCCTTCCTGAGGAGAACTGAGGGGTGAGGAGAGAGAGGGGGAGACGTCTAGACTGATTGAACTTGAACATGAAACATAAACCTGATTTTGAGCAGTAGGGGAGCAGAGAGATCCTGGCAGACTTCCACTGGCAGACTTCAACCGAGTCATAGAAAACTCACAGACTAAAAGTCAGAGCGTCCCTGTTGCGCAAGTGTGGGCTGGGCTGCCGACTGCAGGGACCCTTCTCGGGCACGGGGGCGGAGAGAGAAAACACCTATTGTCACGGGGAAACTGGAGAATAAACCACGGGCCGTCCCACTGTGAAGCATCATTATTTCTTCAGAAATAAGAGTGTGTGCTGCACCAGCTGACCTGGAGCTTTGCCCAAGGGATGTTGACTAGGAAAAGGAAGTTACAGGAGCATTGACAGTATGAGCCAGCACATGAAAATTACAAAACATTACAGATGTATGTCCCTCTTTTCTTCTTTCTTTTTTGCTTCTTGTTTCTTACTCTTTTTTTTATGAATACAGAAGGATCCATCAACACATGACTAGATAAATATGTGGTATACAGACACAACAGAATTACTTCTTAGTGATGAATATAAGAAGAAATCTTGCATTTGAGACAACATACATGGACCTCAAGGGCATGATGCTACGTGAAAGGCGTCAACCACTGTAGGATTTCACTCATTGGGGAAGATACAGAAATAGTCAATGGACAAAACAAAACTCTTAGATTCTGATAACAGAGGGCTGGTCACCGCAGAGAGAGGGGGTGCAGGGTAAGTGAAATGAGTAAACAGTGCCATCCTTGGTGGCACAGGAGTCAGTAGATCCACCTGTTCTGCTCCCCACTCTGTCTCTGGTGAATCCTCTCACCTCCCCAAACCACTGGCCTACACCCCAGTTCTTGTATGCATAAATAAATAAAAATCAATGTTTAAAAAAAGTTTAAAAAAAATGAATAAAGGGGTCAACTGAATGGTGGGGGGAGGGAACTAGGCTTCTAATGATGATCATGATGCAGTATGTACAGATGGTGAAGTATACAGCTGTACCCTAAATTGTATGCAGTGATATAAACCAATGTAACCTCCAGAAACATAAAATACATATATTTGCTTTTAGCTGTATGTACACATACTATATATGGAAATACAGCAGATACAGGACCTTGTTGTGAGTGATGTAGGCTAACAAGAGGCGAGCAGAAAAAGCAAAAATGCATATGCAAAAACAACTCCAACATTTAAATATAACATAATATAGAATTATATTTGCATATATGCCTTTATGCAAATTATATATACACAACTGTGTGCATATGCAAACATTTTTTGAAGAAAACATGAAAAACTAAGAAAGAATAAATAAATTCCTTCACACAGGATAAAAATTTGCACACACACAATGACAGCTATTCTTGTTCTAATTCTTGGTTTTCATTTCTCATTAAAAGTGAATCAGTAGTTCTTTTTTGGAGATAGAATTAAGCTGTCTGTTTTGCATCCTCAGGGGAAAACACTGTCTTTGCAATGGCAAACTTTTCAATCTTCTACTTGCAAAGGGGAAACACAGGCGCCAATAACCAACAACACTCACAGACTACAAAATATGCTTCCTCAAATATTCACATCAAATAAAATTAGATGAAGAGGAGATCAAGCACACCCACACACGTAACGACATAAACCTATAAATACTATACATACATATAAATACATCTATTCTATACAGGGTGTTCTTTTCATACATACCAAATTTTTAATCAATTCAAACTATAAAAGATATTTATCATTATTGTGAATTTAGATAAATAACATGTAGATGCATCTTTTTCTTTTTTAAAGGCAACTTTATTTTTTCAAAGATTTATTTATTTATGCATACAAGCTGGGGTACAGGCCAGAGGTGTGGGGCGGTGACAGGGTTCACCAGAGACAAGAGTGGGAAGCAGAACAGGCAGATGGACGGAAACTCACTGCTGAGGGGAGCAGCGGCCAAGGCAGGAGAGGTCTGCTGCGCCATGTGGGAATCTCCACTGCAGTGCGTCAAACTCATGTTGCCAACAGCTCCACAGCTTTTCAAAGTTGTTTTAGATTCACAGGAAAATTGAGGGGGGAGATACAGAGATTTCACATATCCTGTGTCCTATCACATGCACAACCTCCCCACTACCAATATCCCCATCACAGAGGTGCCCTCATTACGAGGTTAAATCTGCAATGACACATCATTATCTCCAAAGTCCACGGTTCACCTCTGGGTCTACCTTTGGTGTCCTTCATTCTAGGAGTGTAGCCAAAATATACAGTGATACCGGCCATTTTGGTGTATTTTCATGTCTTAAAGGTTCTCTGGGCTCTTTCTATTCCTTCCTCCCCCCACTCAAAACTGAAAACCACTGATGGTTTTATTGTCTCTATAGTTTTGCCAGGTCCAGAAAGGCAGAGTTGGAATCATACAGAATATCTTTACACTCAGTAGTATGCATTCAAGTTTCCTCCATGACCTTTTCATGGCTCAGTTACACATTTCTTTTAGCGATGAGCTGTATTCTATTATTCGGATAGACCATAGTTATTTATCCATTTATCTACTAAAGAACCTCTTGTTTGCTGCCAAGTTTTGATGTTTACGAATAAAGCTGCCACAAACTTGTGCAACTTTTCAACCCGTTTGGGTAAATTTGAAGGAGCCCCATTGTTGGATCATATGGTCAGAGAATGTTCAGTTTTGTAAGAAACTGTCTTCCCAAGTGGCTGCACCATTTTGCATTCCTACCAGCAATGAAGGAGAAGCTGTGTTGCTCCTCGTCTTCACCTAAGTTTGCTGAGTTTTTGTCCATTCTCATAGGTGTGTGGTGATCTTTCATTATTGTTTCTATTTCCGTTTGCTTTTGACAAGTGATGTGATGTATGCTGTCTTTTCGTATATTATTTGCTATCTATATTCTTTGGTGAGGTGCCTGTTAAGATAGTTGGTTCATTTTCTTAATCCATTTAAGTTTTAAGAGTTGCGTATCTTGAATAACAGTCTTTTTTTTATCAGACAAGCCTTTTTGTAAATACTTTCTTTGATAACATGGCTTGTTTCCTCGTCCTCCTGAAATTGTCTTTTGCAAAGCACAATTTGTTCATTTTAATGAAGTCCAGCTTACAATGATTTCTTGCATGCCTTGATGTTGTTTTTAAAGAGGTAGCCTCAAGATCATCTAAGGTTTCTCCCATGTTACTTCTAGGAGTTTTATAGTTTTGTGTTTTCCATTTAGGTCATGATCAATTTTGAATTATTCTGTCAAGGGTGCAAGGTGTATGTGTATATTCATTTTTATTTGCATGTGAATGTCTAGTTGTTCCACTATCATTTGTTCAGACTATCATTTCTCTACTATATTGTCTTTGATTCTTTGTTCAAAGATCAGTTGCCTATAATTGGACACTCTAGTCTATTCCATTGATCAATCTGTCTGTACTTCCCCCCATAAAACACCACCTGATTACTCTATCTTTATAGTAAGTTTTGAAGTCAGGTTGTGTCTATCCACCAACTTGTTCTTGTTCTTCGATATGGTATTGGCTGTTCTAGGTCTTTGTGTCTCTCCATATAAATTTTCCAATTAGTCTGATGATATCAATGAAAGAACTCAATGTATTTAAATTGGGATTAAATTAAATATGTACATCAAATTGGGAAAAACTAGTATCTTGATAATGTGGAGTCTTCCTATCCATGAATAGACTCATCTTCAAGATACATTTTTGAATGTGACACCATTTCAATTTATTATTATAAGCATTTTCAATTTCACAGAATGTTATTTCTTAAGTTCCCCTCTCAAGTTCTTTATCTCTCAAAACAAGTTGAAATTACAGAACATCAATGTTCTGGGGGACAGAATGTGCTTTAGATTTTTGCTTTTAGATAAATAGGGTTTTAAAAAGATTAGCATGGTTTAATTCTTAATTAAGTATTTCCTGAAGATACACAAAATTACTATGGCATGAAACTAGGAAAAATCAAATAATTATATTTGAATATATTTTATTGTAGCTAAAGTATGTAATTCAACTTCATCAAATAACAAAATAGTACCAATTTTGGTCTAAGGAAGGGTCTTATATTTCTGTAAAACCTTAGAAACAAATAGTTCTATGACTTAAGCCCTTTTCTATTAAGCAGGAGATAGTGGCATATACTTCTGCCAAAACCAAAGTTTTTATTTAAGGAAAGAAATATTTAGAAATCTCTATCTCTCACTGCAGACATGCCTAACACAGCTGTTAATATATTTCTTCCTATAGAAAATAGAAAGTTACACCTCCTGAGTTTTTTTTTTTTTCCAAATGGGGTAGTCATTTAAATACAATCGGCTCAATGAATTATGGTGGAGGAGTGGAGGGTTATAGGCACTTTGTTGGTGGGTATGGTGTGGTAACATCCATTTGAAAATATGTGGATGGAGACGTCTGAATCATATACAGTGTTATAAACCAATGTCAATGCAATAAAAAATAAATAGAAACAATGTTTGTGTTCTGTATTGAATTGTGACCACTATGGACTTTAAAGTAGCAGATCACAGAAATTCTATTCACAAGCCCACATAAAAGGAAAGAAGTCAGTCACAAAATTCCATTCATGTGAAATGTCCAGAACCGACAAATCGATGGTACTATTTAGGTTAGAATTTTCCTAAAAATACAGGGAACGGAGGCGAATGAGAAGTGGTTGCTAATACATTCAGGCTTTCTTTTTACACCCATGAAATTTTCTAGAGTTGCTTGTGGTGATGGATGCATAGCCCTGAATATGTGAAAAATACTAAACTGTACTCTACAAATGGATGTATTGTATGGTTTGTAAATTAGAGTATATTAAAACTTAAAAATATGTAAAGAGCAAAGATGATTTTAATCAAAGGCACTGCAGCATTATGGCTTCTAATTTAATTTTACGTCTCAAAGAGTTTCTGCCAGGAGCATTCTTAATCAAATGATCTAAAACACAGTAAGCTCTTTCACCTCTTAATTTGTGTTGTCAGCACCCCTATCTCAGGGAGACTCAAAAAGCCTACTCATGTATTTCTCTATGTATTTCATAATTTAATGCTGAGAACGGGGTTCAGCGGGGGGATTTCACACTTCTTAAGCTCTCTCCTCTTTGTTTTTGTTTCTATTGTCATGACATTTAAATTTGTTCCTATGTGGCTGTTTGCTATTTAAGTAAATAAGTTACTCTTGGACACTTTCTTATACGATTTTCCACTAATTTGGTGACTTGAAATTTGTTGACATTCCTACTCTCCCCCAATATAAAAGTTCTTGAAACCTTTGGGGATCCATCCTGACCTGTGAAAATAAATGTTTCCCATGACCAAACAGCTGGCAAAACCACTTTTCTTTTGAGGACTTTGTGTATTTTTGTGTAAACAATGCAATATCTAGAATCAGAAAAAGTTGTCTATAGAGTGGGGAAAAAGAACAATAGAAAATAGGCCAAAAGTAAGAAGGTGGAATCTTCCAGTAACTTTCTTTTTTTTTTTTTAAGATTTATTTATTTATACATACAAGCTGGGGTACAGGCCAGAGGCGTGGGGGCGGTGAGAGGGTTCACCAGAGACAGAGTGGGGAGCAGAACAGGCAGATCAGAAATACACTGCTGAGGGAAGCAGCGGGTGAGGCAGGAGAGGTCTGCCGTACCATGTGGGATTGCTGCCGACAGCTCCGCAGCGCAGCACTCAACCGCTGCGCCACCAGGGAGGCCCAGAATCTTCCAGTAACTTTCTTCACTTGCTCTGAGATAGCCATTTCCACTTCACTGAGTCCACCTGTGGGCCAGCTCTCACAGAGAGGCTAGAGAGAGCCTTCCCATCGGGAATCTCTCCCCTCAAGGGGATGCCTATCTAGAGGAAAAGGTAAAAAGCAAACAGGCATCTATAATAAGTGATGCAATAACTGGACACCTGGGAAGAGGAAAGAGGCTGAAAACCAGAAACAGAACATTTTGAATCTAAAGGAAATCTGTTGGCTGGAGAGTCCACTGTTTTATGTTTCAATATCCAAGGAGCTGTTGATGGACTGTATATGCAGCTGTGTGTTTTTTGGGATTTCTTCTGTTTTGGTTTGGCTTTTTTGTTGTAGATTTAGTTTTCTTTTATTCCAGTTTCTTGGGTGTATTTACAAGGAACCCCCTCACCGGAAGGAATCTGAGTGTTTGCTGATCCTTGTCCATGCTAATTCCTATCACTATTCTGACAGTCGTAGCCCCTAAAAGAACACACTGGTTCAGAACGCCTTAGTCAAACAGTCACAAGGAAATTGCTTTACATTTTAGATGTTTTCTGTCCTACATAAAATTCTGTGACTTTTACTGGTCTCAATACAATTTTTTTATTTGGCAATATATCTCTTAACAGTGATTATTAGTTCTCAAAGAATGGTACGGTTATGAAATACTAAAGTTAGCATCCATTAGCTGAAGTAAACTATGCTCTAAGACAATCTAGGCTGACAGGATGAGATAAACACAGTGTGGCTTACATTGTAATTGGTTTGATATCCTCACAAGCTAGAAAAAGAAGGAATGCTGTTCACGTTCAAATGAACCATTCTGATAATTTGACCCATTCATCACACTCATCATCACACTCATCATCAAAGAACTCAAATCAAAACGATGAGAGATGTCACCTGACACCTACTAGGATGGTTATCAGAAAAATGAAAATGATAAATGGAAAAACTGGAACGCTTGTGTACAATTGGTGGAATGTAGAAGAATGTAGCCACATGGAAAACAGTGTGGATGGCCCTCAAAAAATTGAAAATAGAATGACTACAGGATCCAGCAAGTTCATTTCTGGGATATATCAAAACTTATTGAAATCAGAGTCTTTAAGAGATATCTGCTTCCTGTTATAAGTGAAACCATTAGATATTTTTCTCTTTGTTTCTGGCTTGTTCCGCTGAGTATGATCCCCTCTAATTCCATGCATGTAGCTGCAAATTGCATGTGTTTATCTTCTTTGAATGCTGAATAGTATTCCATTGTGTATATGTACCACATCTTCTTGATCCAAACTTATAACAGGACTATAGGGAAACCAAATAGGAGAGAGACACTTGGGGGGGGTGGGAGGAGGAGGAGGATAAGGGCACAAAATGAAGTAGAAAAAGACACAAGGGACCACGGAGATGCATCATGGGTGAATTGGTGGTGGGTTATCCAAGGGGAATACAAAATGTAAATGATATAAATAACAATAAAAATATATATTACTAAAAAAAAAGAGATATCTGCTTCCTATGTTTAGGCAGCATTATTCAGGATAGCCAATACATGGAAATGACCCAAATGTCCACTGACAGCTAAATGGATAAGGAAATATAGAATATACATGCAACAGGATATCGGGCTGTCTTAGATGGAAGGAAATACTGCCATTTGCAAGTATTGGATGAATTCCAGAGGACATTATGCTAAGTGAAACAGCATTTAGTCAGGCATAAAAAACAAATACTGTATCATTCTACTCGCACAAGATATCTAAACTAGCCAAACTCATAGAAGTCCAGAATAGAATGGTGGTTCTATTTTGGGGTGGGGTAAAGAAAATGAGGGTGGGGTGGGGAAAATGAGGAATTGTTTATATGTGGATATAAAGTTCTATTATTAAGATGAATGTATTCTAGAGTTCTGCTGTATAACATAGCACTATAGTTAACAACACAGCATACATTTTGAAATATTTAAGAAAATAGATCTCTAGTTGAATGTTCTTACTGTAAACTACAACTTTTCCACACAGAGAAACTTTGGCAAGTGATGGATATGTTTAGTATTGTGGTTGTGTCAATGGTATATGAATATGTACAAATTCATCAAAAATATACAATAATGTCTATAATTTTTTTATCAGTTATACCTTCATAAAGCCAAAAAGACTCATTAGAAACACTTGAACTCCTCTCAAAAACATACCACTTCCAAATCCCCCCAAATCCAGGGCTTCTTAGTGTAGACTTTTTTTTGCTCTTAGATTATATATCTGAAAAAAAATTTATAGTGTAAAAAGTGACATGTAATGTACATGAAAAGGAACAAATTTTGAATTTATCATTCCAGATTTGTTATGTCATAGAGAATGTTTTATGGGGTGCTCTCCATTCCTGCCTTAGGGAATGTTTTATGAGGTGCTCTCCATTCTTGTCTTAGGGAATATTTTATGGAGTGCTTTCCATTCCTGTCTTGGGGAATATTTTATGGGGTGCTTTCCATTCCTGTCTTAAATTCAAGAGTTTCACTGACTGTATATACATAAGCATGGCTGGGGTCATGTCGGAGCAGGCAAGAGATGCACAGAGCTAGGGCATAGAAAGAGGCAGCGCTGTGGTTCAGTCCGCTTTCAACAGGAAAACTGTTTCAATGGTTAAATAAAAGCTACCACTATTCACTTAAAGGAGGATGTGTGTCTCCAGAAGGGTCTTATCTGAATATCCCTGTATGGGGGGTTTCTTATAGAGAAAAAAAAAAAGACAAACACCAACACAGCATCTTTGGATTTAAGAGTCTTCTCTGGAAGGTATCTGCCCCCTGGAAATAAAAGTGCTTCATGAACCAAAAGTTCTCCACCTTGTGGAACTTCTGCCACCCTATAACACACCTCCAGGCCTTATGTTATTTCCTTTTAACCAATTTGTTCATGAATCTCAAGCTATTAACTGTAGAATCACTAAATAGCAGCTGAGTCCTTAGCATTGTTTTAAATTTTACAATAGCACTGCTTAACTAAAAGAGATGTTAAAACATTGTGATTTGCACTTATCATTTTCTTTATCATTTTATGTCTCTTGCAAGAACAGTGGATTTTGAATAGTCTGATTTTCTTTCATAATTCTTGTAATGACCTTGAAGTTAAGCAGATCATCTCAGTGTTCTAAGGGTTACCTTGGCAATGTCTAAATTATCCACTAGTAGTTCAGTTAATTCTGACTTATGCAATTTACTGCTTATATTATTCTTAAGTATGTTTGTTTAAAAAGGTCTTGATAGCACTTATAGCAGTAAAATGGCTTCCCACAGACTTCATCTTTGTTCACATTACAGAATTCTAATATGGCATTTTACCAGCCTCCCTCTCCAGTCCCACAAGCTCATTTACATCTTGCAAAGAATAAACCAGACAGATTTTCATGATGGATAGGATGATAGAGGTGAAGGTTCACTCCAGCACCCTGGAAAATCTAAAGTCCCTAGGAATGTAGAGCAGTGGTCTCCCCAGGCAAAGAAAGGACAAGTTTTAGAGTTAAATGACTGGAGTTGAAGTCTCTGTTCAGAAAGAGAAGCAAGCAGGGGCCTCCCTGGTGGCACAGGGGTTAAGTCTCAGCGCTATGAAGCTACTGGCAGCCACTGCAGCACAAGTTCGATTCCCGGCCAGGGAGCTGACCCACATGGCGCAGCAGACCTCTCCTGTCTCACCCACTGCTGCCCTCAGCAGTGTATTTCAGTAGATCCACCTGTTCTGCTCCCCACTCTGTCTCGGTTGAATCCTCTCATGCACACACACCCCCACCTCTGGCCTACACCCCAGCTCTTGTATGCATAAATAAATAAATAAACCTTAAAAAAGAAAGAGAAGCAAATAGAGGCAGAGAGAAAAGCTCAGCTCACCACCGACAGCCATGTTTGTGGCATACTGGGTAGAGGGAGGTGAAGGGAGCAGATGAGCATGTATTGTGGGTGATACATATTACGAGGCTGCCCCTTCAACAGGGAAGGCATCTAGTCAACAAACAAAAAAATACACAATGATGAAGCCTTCTAAAATCTTACACATTTTTTGAAAGAAATAGGAAAGGAAGTATTTTTTAGACTGAAACAATTCCTCTTTATGAAGCTATTTAGAAACTGAGGTGAATGGTAGCATGACCGGCTGCTTGCAGGTGAAAGACCCAAGTATGTCTCTTCTCGATGAGGAAAACAGCACGGACCTATATGTGTGAGTTGGGTTCGCCAGAGAAATAGGACCAACCGGATGTGCGTATCACACACCACAGGAACTGGCTCATGTAGCTGGGGAGGCTGAGAGTCTCCCCTCCTGTAGTCTGCAAGCTGGAGAACCAGGAAAGCTGTTGTTGTCACTCAGTGTAAGTCAGTAGGCCTGAGAGCTGGAGGCTGATGATCTAAGTCCCAGCTCAATCTAACGCTCAAGAACCAGGAGTGGTGGTATCTAAGGCAGGAAGAAATGGGTGACCAGCTCCAGTGAAGAGGAAGCTCGCCCCGCCTCTGCCTTTTTTGCTCTCACTGAATCGGATGATGCCCCGCAAGGGGGAGGGCGACCTTCTCTACTCAGATCACGCACTGAAGTGCCAATATCTTCCTTAAACACTCACAGACACCCAGAAATAATGTTTTACCCACACGCGGGCATCCCTAACACCAGTCCAGCTGACACATAAATTAACCCTTGTCTTTGGGCACCACAGACATCTCCTGAAACCACATTTCACCTTCAAATAAAATCAAGTTCACTCTAGTACCTTGGAAACTGCAGTCACCTCATCCCGCCAACGAGAAAGACAAGTCTCGCTTGAATACAAATGTCAACGCCCCTTAAAATTAGGTGTCGCGAATGCAAAGAGTTACTTAGCTACAGATTGTAAGTGGAAATAAGGGTCACTTCTCCCGAGCCCAGTAAGTCATTCCCACCCGACCCCATGCTCTTCTTTTCCTATCTCTGGCTGTGTACATCACCTCACCCCAACAACGGAGAAGAGACATGGAAGGAAGACAAAGGAAGAGATGGTAGAGGCTCTGAACAGATGGGAAGGAGTGGTATAGGCCAGACCTGGGAGTCCGAACTGAGAAGATACATGCATATTCTTTCGCTACTTCTCTGAGGTGATTTATTTATTTAAGCCACAAAGTAGCACTAAGACATAGAGATTCTCCACCATTCTGGCTTTTCTCAGTAACTTCAAGGCCCCTCTTTTGATGTACGCAAAATAGTTCCTACATGACATAATCTTTCTCAAAGTGAAGGTATCAGCGAAGAAATGAACTTCCTGTAACTCAATTTTAACCTTCTGTCTCCCCCCAAGTCAGAAAGGTATTTTGATGTGTTCGAGAAAAGGCTTCCATGAGAGCTACCGGTAACATATGGAGGCCTTGCTGCCTGTGTCTCTATGAATATTTTATGTCTCTATAAATACTTATAAAAATAACATCGTGAATTATAAACTACTAGAAACATTGTCATTATCACAAAAAATGTAGAAGATATCTTAATAAAATGCTTAAGAAGATACTACATGAAAGCATAAAAAAGTTTAAAGATTGAGAAGCTGCATTTCATTTTTCAGCTTGAGACCAATTTTAAAATGTCATCTGTATTCTCCGCATTGGGAAGGATAGCTTCCTTTATGGAAAGAATGTCATAGATGGCAAAAGAATGGAACATAATTATTTGTAATCAATATAACTTGGATGAATGTTTGATTCTCTAGATCATGAGATTTCATTAAAATGATCTTTTCAGCACACTTGGAATTTAAAATCTAATTCAAATCGGTATTTACAAACTCACAAAGAAAGAGCTGCAAAAGTATTAAAATCAGGGGAGGAACAACATTTTGAATATAATCATCTCTACTACACATTGTTAGGGTTTCATTTTAAAATACTTCTTAGATTTTACAATCAAATTCTTATATTTACTTCTCTAAATACCAGCAATTTAAGAATGATTTCCCTTCCACCAGACTTTCAAATGCATTTTTAAAAATCTTGGTCTTTTAAGCACATCTGTTTCCAACTCAAAAATTGCCAATCTTTCCATCAGTACTTCTTTGCCAGGCATATATTTGCTTATAATCTAAACATTTTCAGGCGTCTAAAAAAGAATTACACTTGTATTCAAAAATGTTTATAAAAGAGCAACAGTGAAAGCAATTGTCATCAGAATTTTTGAGGAGTAAGACAGGAGAACTCATGATGATATAATTTTTTCTGATTACCAATCAAGTGTATGGGAATATTTTGAATATTTAATATTTTACACTACTCATTACTCTAAATGCCATTTCTAAATGTACCATCAAATACTTATTCTGTAATGATAATTTCTAAAATAATTTTTTTAAATACTAAGTATTTTTATTTGTTCAGCTTTACATACTTTAAAGCATTCCAACATATGTTATAAAATAATTTAAGTATATGTGCCTACCACAGCTCTTCAGAATGTCTTCACAAATATATAAGTTCTTTTTTTAGGATATGAAAAAATACAGTTTAAAAGTAATTCGGCCTAAATAACCCTGAATAAATAAATATTTTCCCTCTTTATTTATAATAACATCCCATCATTTACATTAAAACTAATTTCTTCATTCATTTCATCACGGTAATTTTTATTCATTGTCCAAATTTGTAATTCATCTAACTGAAACATACATCCAAAAGTTCAAATGTTTGAAAACGTTTTTGACAATTTTAAGGCTTCTTTTGTTATGAAAAATCCTATCATCATCCTTTTATTTAAAAAAAAAAAAAACACCACACATGTATTCGTACATATTCTGTATGGAAATCAAATTATAGATCCAATTTACACTGCATAATGTTACTTTGATTTTATCTTTCTGCACGTCTAAAGCTTTGTTGAACAATGGAAAGCAGATGTTTTCCCATTTGAAACCAAAAATGTCATGTTTGAATAAGAAACATTAAATATTTAAAAATATACATATTACTTTGCAAACGAACTAAAAGCAGTGACTATTTTCAAAAACAGTTGCTACATAAATGGTAACTTACTTGGAAAGACAGCAGATTAATGTTGTCAGGTCTGCACTGCCCACTAGTGGCCACATGTGTTAAATAGCTGTTTTTAATTAAATTAAAACCTATTCTTATCCATTAACTTTCTCCAGTGAATTTTAAGCCTGCTAGGACATACACACAGACATTCTGAGGATAATATGGCTTTTGAATTCTGAACTATTTTTCTCATAATCAATTTACTTTCAAAGTTAACACCCTGAGATGTGTTTACTTAGGTACCTGGGTAACTGTGTTGATGCCATGAATGTAAGTCCACAATAAAGAAATCCATATATAAATAATTCATCATTTAAGATAGAAAACAAACCACTCTGACAAACTCAAAATAATCCATCAAGGAGAAACAGATTTCACATAAATGGTTAGTTTTGATTGTCTAACTTATCCCTCATTGAGGAATGCTAAATTTCCTATACCGACATCTATACTAAACTTTCGTGGTTCTCACCGAAATTGCTTTTCATTCTTTAATGATTTTTTTTCATAGGAAATAGTTGTTTGCAAATAGTAGGGTAAATTGTCCTTCCTTTCAAGTGCCAGCGGGCACAGGTTTAACACAGCTGACCATTCTGGAATCTGCATGATAACTGCTTCCCTCCAATGGAGATGGGAATACCTGTATATGATCCATCAGGAAGGCAAATGCCGGCCTTCCTGGTGGTGCAAGGGGTTAAGTCTCAGCACTATGAAGCTACTGCAGCCACTGCAGCATGAGTTTGATCCCGGGTCAGGGAGCTTCCCACATGGCACAAGTGACCTCTCCTGTCTCCCTGATAAACTCTCTCCTCCTCCCAGATACACTGCTCCCCTCAGCAGTGTATCTCAGTAGATCCACCTTTTCTGGTCCCCACTTTATCTCTGGTGAATCCTCTCACTGCTCCCCCCCCACCACACACACCTCTGGCCTACACCCCAGCTCTTATATGCACAAATGAAGAACTCTTTAAGAGAAAAAGAAAAGCAAATGCTGGCAGCTGAGGTTCTAGAACATTCTCTCATGTGACTTCAGCAAACTTAAGTGAACACACTCTATCACTTGCTAGAATCAAACCTGAAACAACATTCATTTGCGATTTCTTAAAGAGGAATATTGATTACCACTTTTTAACAACTGATTGTTAAATTAAGACACAATTACACAGTTGATTTAGATACTCAGCTTCTTTAGACAGCAGTCAGAACACATTTAGTCTGCAAGTATATGTTTATATGTACAGGCGTGTACATCTATATTGCACATAGAGCAAATGTTAACTTATTTGTGACATTTAGCTTATCATTGCTGTTGCATTTTTCATTTGTGTTGCTCATTATTCTAACCCACATGATACCTCGCACAATGCTTCTATACCTAGAATACATATAATTAATATGGTTTAATAATGAATATTAAAAAGTCATTGAAATCAAAGGGTTTAGGACAGTATGTCAGCAATATATATGCAAAGGAAAAATATCAAAGCAATTGTACCAAAAGCTAATCATTAAGAATATCCATTATTGAGAACACGATTTCTTAGGACCTGAGTTGGACTAATATTAGGAGAGTTCAAATATTCCTCTTAAGGAGGAAACTCAATTTTTTATTTTTAAAGATTTATTTATTTATGTATACAAACTGGGGTGTAGGTCAGAGGTGTGTGGGGGGGGGTGATGAGAGGATTCACCAGAGACAGTGGGGAGCAGAACAGGAGGATCTACTGAAGTACACTGCTGAGGAGAGCAGCCGGCGAGACAGGAGAGGTCTGCTGCACCATGTGGGTCAGCTCCCTGGCCGGGGATCGAACTCATGCAGCAGTGGCTCTGGATAGCTTCACAGTGCTGGGACTTAACCTGTTGCACCACCAGGGAGGCCCTGGAAACTCAATTTTTTAACTTTTTTCCACGCATCAATTGCTCCTATTGCTAAGTAGGTTACACGTATGAACAGAGAAAAGCTTCAGTTTCATTTCTTCATGTTCATCACGTGTCTCCTTACCTCGTTCATGGTCTTTGCCTTCGATTCTTTCAGTTCTTCATATCTCCGTTTCCACACAGACAAAGCTGATTCTAGCCGGACTATTTCTTTCTCCAAAGATGAACGCATTCTAAAGAAGGAATTAAAAGAAACTTTACAAATTAAAAATAACTGGAAGAATGCATTATAATAGGATAAGAATAGATTTTCTATTTACCTAATGTTTGATATTTTATTGTGTCTACTGTAATGACAGAAAACTTATTCCCACTTATTAAAAACTACAAATATTGAATAAAACTTGAGTTCATTTGTTATTCTGTCAATTAACTTTACAGTAGGTTAAACACATTTAGTTTGCCAGTATCAAAATAATTGACTTTCTGTCTGCTTTCTCCCGTTTTAGTCATGCATTTCTCTCAAAGCATCTTATTCATTTCATTTCCTTACACAGAATATGTTTCTAATTTTAACGTTTTTTTAAATCTAGCTTTATATTGAGACTGAATATGAATGAAGAATTCCTTGACATGACAGAGAATATCAAGGAGCCTAGCTAACGATTTAAGAAATCAATCACTAAATGGAGATATAAAAATACTTTCAAAATAGTTGCAATTTTGTGTTAAGGAAGCAATTTTTTTCTGGGATCTTTGTCATTTAGAATAACTGAAATTAATTTTTCCATTTGCAGAAAAAGTGATGAAATAGGATTAAACTCTGATCCTTGGATATCTTAATCATTGATTTTTTTTTCCTATGCCCACATACCTATTAGAGTCACTGAAAGTAATTGTTTATTTCTGGTTGTAATTAGCATCTATTGACTTTTGCAGATGGCAGGGCCTCATCTGTTTGATTAGATTACTGCTCAAAAGTCCTTGCTCTTTCTTGTACTTCTATGTCACACAAACCTTGGCTTTGGCCGGGGGACCTCAGTCAGATGCAGAAGCCGGAAGGCCTCGTGAGGTTGGGCTTCTCTTATGCCCCAGCCAACGCTATAAAAGATTCCCCTGGTAACTGCTGCTCTGGAATCAAAACATGAAGCAGACCCCAGCCCAGATGACCAGGGAGCCAGGCACAGGACATCCAGTGGAGCCCCCTGACCTCAGCCTCCTTGCACCCACAAGGACAAAAGAAAGCATTGTCTTAAGCCATTGAATTGTATGGTATTTTGGTTTTTTATGCAGATAATGCTACTTCAAAGTGGACTGCTGCAGTAACAACAAAGAAAAATAGAGAAAGATTGAAGCTAGGGAGTAGAGAGTGGGTAGGGGCTAGAAAAATGATGAAAAAAACATAAAAGGCTGGGGAAATAATATTATGTATGATATCATGATGGAACATGGTAAAGTTATCACTTTTCGTGTCTTGCAAGCAGAAAATGTCTCTGATGTGACCCATAGTTCTCATGGTGAGAACTTTGTGGCCATACACTTGACAGTTTGTAAAATCGGGCTTTCTCTCTTCTCTCTTGTATTTTGGTCATGGTTATTCAAAGTACATACAGGGCTGGCCCCCACCCACAATGGGAGGATGAGAAAGTGGATCCTACAAGAGTCTCCCCTCAAGAGCCCCATCTAGGGCCTCCCTGGTGGCGCAAGGGGTTAAGACTCAGCACTATGAAGCTTTGGTAACAAGAGCAGCAGGAGTTTGATTCCCCAGCCGAGAAGCTGACCCACATAGCGCAGCAGACCTCTCCTGTCTCCCCGCTGCTCCCCTCAACAGTGTATTTCAGTCAATCTGCCTGTTCTACTCCCCACTCTGTCTCTGGTGAATCCTCTCACCATCACCCCCCCAACACACACACACACACCTCAGATCTTCTATGCATAAATAAATAAACCTTTAAAAAAAATAAAAAAGAGCCCAGTCTAGATCAGCCAATCTTCACAGACTGCAGGCAACTTAATGCTGCTTGTCAAGTGCCACTAAGAATCTGGGGCACTGGTTACAGTTTTATTGTGCTTCGAATAGGTCCACACACATGGATCTGTTTCAAAGATAATGCTACTAGAACGATCTTAGAAGCATTCACAGAGATAGAAGATGCCTGCAGAACAAACATGGAAAGCCATTTACATAATTATAAGGATGACTCTTCTAGGTAGCAATACGATGAAAATAATTCAGAAAGAATTAAACTGTAAATATATTCGTGTAATCCAATCACATGGCTAAGCAGGCCATTAAAGAATTACATAATTACTTTTGCACGAATCAAGCCATAAAATTGAAAGAATAAGAGCAAATTAGGGTTTCATTTAACCTCAAAGACTCAGGTTGCAAAAACAACCAGAGCTACTTAAAGCACTACAATTAGGAATATTAACATAGAAAATATATTAAAATCAGCAAACAGAAAGGCTGAGTATGAAAGTCTTCCTTCCTCTTACAAGCTCTGCCCTGGACTTCTGCTCCAAACTAGCTCAGCCCAAACTTCTGAGAGATGAGCCAACCCAGCGGAGGGCAACACCCCAGTTCCTCTCCCTGATGTTATTCCTGTTCTTAGAGGCTGAGTTTGGAATTTGAAAAAGAATAGAATTAAGTACAAAAATAATAAGCAGATAAGTGGTTATATTTTGTGTGAAATATAGAAAGAACATAAAAATCACTGTACATTAAGATATTTATTTGCTGGGCGTCCTTGGTGGCACAACGGGTTAAGCACAGCGCTGTGGAGCTGTCGGCAGTTGCGGCAAGAGTTCGATGCCCAGCTGGGGAGAATCCCACATGGTGCGGCAGACCTCTCCTGCCTTGCCCGCTGCTCCCCTCAGCAGTGTATTTCTGTCATCTGCCTGTTCTGCTCCCCACTCTGTCTCTGGTGAACCCTCTCGCCATATCACGCCTCTGGCCTGCACCCCGCTTGTATGCAAAAATAGTAAAATAAATCTTTAGAAAGAAAAGGTATTTATTTGCCATTTGGGCATTTTTGAAATCCTGTATAAAGGTTTACCCAGTAATGAGTAAGGTTGACTTGGACTTGTGAATTTAAATTGAAAAAATAATGATATTATACTGTTTGTAACTTCACTGAAATGTTTAAGAATCACTGTATTTGTTATTTTAATTTATTAGACTTACATGAATGTAGAATATAGGAATGTTTTCTGTTTGTAATGAAAATTTTTAAAGGGAAGGGATATATTAAATTAAAAAGAGAATTTTAAAGGGTATTAATTACCTATATTTGTGTGATGAAGCATACACCATGAAATTTTCTCAAAACTCATTTAAAGAATCATTTTAATTCTAAACAGGATAATTTGAAAATGTGGGGAAATCTAGATTTCTTAATTTCACAAATTCAAAATTAACATGTTGAAAAAGCAATGTTAGTTTTTTTCCATTGCACTTTAATAAATAAAATGATAATGTTAAGAAAAATATTCACACTAACATAAAAGTGATTACTGTTCAACTTAACATTACTTACTATAACTATAAATAAATGCTAATTCTCAAAATTGTTATTAGAATTATTGAGGTAACTCTTCGAGGCTTTTATATTAAGTTCAAGAGGAACATTTCAAATTATTTATTAATTTGTTTTAGTTATACATAAATATAGGTATGTTCTAAAGATGTGGTTATTTCTAAATTGTATCTAGACTATATATATATTTAGAATTACTATTTAAAACCTACCATGAGATAAAAATAATATAATTTTGTCCAAGTACAGTAAAATGAATAGATATCTATTTGCAGTCCTTCTTTAGGAAGACTAGTAACATTAAAAATAATACTATTATTTATCTCTTTAAGTATGCATCCTAAATTAAATAACTGGTATTTATTAGTTTACCCAAAGAAAACTATGTACTTTTATACAGGTACAATTTAGTCCTGGAAGTGAGGGGAAAGCCAATTTGCAAAAATAATTTTAATATTAATGTGATATTTGTATATATGTTTTATTTTGGTCCCATCAAGAATCACTTTTCGTCAATGCACATTTAACTTTATTCAGCAGAGGGCACCCTTAAATCCTTGACTTTCTGGCTAATCAATTTATTCTATATTTAGATTTTATTAGATTGCCAAAATTGATTATTTATACAGTGATGTTTATAACTGAAATTTAAACTATGTCAAACTATTTGAACTACAAAGACATAGGGAAAGAAACCTAATTTTACTCTAAAGCATATTCCATAGATTATGCACAAATTCTTAAGAAAATAAAATATGTAAAAATCAGCAGAAAGAGTATTTTTAAATAATATAATTTTTAAGTATCAGATCACTAAATACATAAAATTTGCAAGATCCAAAATATAAAATGTGAACCAAAGTGATTCTTATGAAAAGATATGACTCTATTTCTATGCACTCTGATTATTTATATCCAACATTTTTATACTTTGTTAACTATCACCATCATATAGTAACTGGACATAAAATTTGGAGAGCTAGACAGGAAGGTTAATCAAAGTATTTCACAGGGATGACAATTCCTTAAAAATTAGTATCTGGGAATAATGATTAATTATTTTGAAACTGTGTGAAATTTCATTGTAAAATATCTAATCAATATTTTCCTAAAGATCTATTAATGTAAATCGTTTTGCCAGAAGAAAATTATTTACTTGTAATCATTGTAATCATCTACCTACCTAAAGAGACAGTCTTTGCATAGACTACAAAAAATACTAGTAAGTCTCCATCAAGTGGAGTTTCCAAAAAAAAAAAAAAGGAATAGAACTACCATTGATCCAGCAGTCCTATTTCTGTGTACAGAGCAAAAGGAAATGATATCAGTATCAAAGGGATATCTACACCCCCTGTTCTTTGCAAAATTGTTTACAATACCTAGATATAGAAAATCTGTGTTCATCCACACATGAATATATTTTAAAATGAGGCAAAAAAATATTCAGCCATAAAAAAGAAGATAATAATTTTTCAATCACACAAATGACACTGGAGGCCATTATGCAGGTAAAAGAAATCAGAGAAAGCAAAATACCTTATGTTCTACTTAAATATGGAGTCTTAAAAAGAAAAACTCACAGAACCAGAGACTAAAAGAGAGGTTGGCAGGAGGGGTGCGGGGCGATATAGACACATAGAAATAAGAACTGTGAGGTGCCAGTTATCTTACTGGCATCACTCTTTGACTACATATATAAATGTCACACTGCAAACCTTAAATATATGCCAAGTTTATATTTGTCAACTAAACTTCAACAAAGCTGGAAAAACAAGTACCACAAAGAACTTTTAGAATGACAAAAATTTGACCATTTGTGACAGTGAATAAGTATGCTTCACTGTCTACTTTTTAATGAAATTTCATTAAATTATACTTATAAGGCTTGAATGCCCATTTGCTCATTGTACTGAGGAATGAATTATATTGTATTTAACACACGTTATTGTATATATAAACCATACAGCATCTCTATTGTATGATATGTACTATTTACATATAAATACATACATATACTTCTAACTCCTGATAATTTTTGAAGCATATTTAATTTTCTGCATCTTCTTACCAAGATTTTAACTGTCATTTTATTAAAAAATATCTTCCCTTAATGAAGCAAAGTAATTGAAGTAATTTAATTTTCATACACAGGAAATAAATTAAGAAAATGAAATTGAAAGGGATACAAAGCATTAAATGACACAAAGGAAGCATTTTCAGAGGAATACAGGTGCCCTCTGTAGTTCGATATGAGAACTAGTTCAAAATGTTAAAATCAGTATATTAAAAATACTTGACCTCTTTGTCTCCCTTATTGAAGGCTTGGAAATGCCAAAGCACCGCTTCCTAAACATTCAGACACCTGACTGGGTGAGGCTCAGTGAGGATCACTTTCACTTCAAATTCACTGCTCAGGAAGTCTTTAGCTAAGACATCAGAAGTCCACAAATTCTCAATAATAAGGATCTTTCAGAACCGGGATAATCTGTGATATAGGTGAACAGTACTCAGAATGCAAGTCATATATTTTTTAAAGATTCATATATTTATGCATATAAGAGCTGGGGTGTAGGCCAGAGATGGGGGGGGTGAGAGGACTCACCAGAGACAGGGTGGGGAGCAGAACAGGCAAATGCACTGAAATCCACTGCTGACGTGAGCAGCAGGGAGACAGGAGAGGTCTGCTGCGCCATGTGGGTCAGCTCCCTGGCTGGGGATCGAACTCATACTGCAGTGGCTGCCAACAGCTTCACAGTGCTGAGACCCAACCCCTCGCTCCACCAGGGAGGCCCCAGAATGCAAGTCATATTATTGAAATAAAGTTTAATGGGCTGGATGGAGAGACTCCACCAGCTGACTCTTGTGCTCTGCTCAACAGAATTTCCCCAGTTGCCGGAAACACAAGCCAAGTTCCATTCACATTTTCTCAGCTCAAGCCCACATACTTGCTGAAATTCCAGAGCAAAAACTTAAAAGCTCTGATAGATTTACAGTAACAATATACACTATATCCTTGGGAAACGTTCTCTTGCGGTTGAAACAAGCCTTGGCAATTGCCTCGTGGACTGCAGGCTAATCTCCGCGCTGGGACTCAGAACATCCATGGGGCTCTTTAAGAGCAGAATCACCCACTGCGTGAGTTCTACCACCCCCATATTCTCTGGACTGTTTGTCCTCACTACTTGAAATTGCTGCCAATGGGAGCCTTTACATCCTATGGGGATGCTGAAGGAGGTCACGGTGATACTTGACCTTCAGCTGACCCTCAAGCTGACCTGGGCAATCTGAGTCCACCCTCTCCTCCCCACCTCAGATTATATGTTCCACCTGCCATGCCCACAGCGGAGTGAGTGGAAGCATGCCACCTCGGAACAGCAACATGTTCCCAAGCCCGCCCGGCCTGTGTAAGTCACCGAAACCAACCAAGGCCTTGGTATAAACCCAGGATGCCAGCGATGTCCCGTGAACAGTCCCCTTGTAGTCGGGGTGTTGTAGCATGAGCAGGGCACAGAGCAGGGTTTCTGTGATCCGGGCCGACGGGTGGCTTTTAATGATCTTTCTCCACCATTTGCAGTGAGGCAACCAGGCGCAGGGCAGGCAGGGGGGCCTGGGGGTTAGGGGGCTGGCAGGCCTCCTAACCCCCAGGGAATCTTCACTCTTTCTGGGATCTCTGGGGTTCTCTCATGGTCTCTTCTCTCAACCACATGGTCCTCTGCTGCTTCACCCTTAGAGGCTCAGTCTCTGGCTCAGGTGCGCCCACTCACGCACACGCATGCCCACGCGGCACTCCAGGTGACATCATCAGGCCCGCGTGCAAGACCACAGGTGTCAGTCACTGATGCTAGTGGCAGGAAGGCAGAAAAGCCCTGACAACTTCCATTTACCCTACAGGTGTTCTGCATCTTGGTCGCCCCTGGTGTTCAGTTCTAATTTCCCAGGGGTGCTGCCAAGGTTATAAAGTGACGGGGGCTTGTTACTTTATTCCAAGGAAGTCAAAATACATGTGTCTGCGCATGTGTGGGTGAGTGAGCGCCTAGGAGACACATGCCTATGGCTACTGTGGGCAGTTTGGGGGTTTCCTATAGTTCTCCCCTGGAAGCCCAGATTCATATAGTTCCTATTAAATACATCGATGGAATAGCATTATGAAAGGGGGCTGAGAAAATTCTGTAAGCACTAAAAAGTAAAATCCTTCTAAAAATAGGGCCTCCCTGGTGGCGCAGTGGTTGAGCGCTGCGCTGTAGAGCTATCGGCGGCGCGCCCGTGCGAGTGAGTTCGACACCCGGCCAGGGAGAATCCCACATGATGCAGCAGACCTCTCCTGCCTCGCCCGCTACTCCCCTCAGCAATGTATTCCTCATCTGCCTGTTCTGCTCCCCACTCTGTCTCTGGTGAACCCTCTCTTCGCCCCACGCCTCTGGCCTGTACCCCAGCTTGTATGTATAAATAAATAAATCTTTAAAAAAATTAATAAAATCCTTCTAAAAGTAAGACTGAGTTTAGAGTCTGATTGAGACCTATCACCCCAGATAAAATTGTTAAATTATTTTCTCGTTTGATCTGTGAGTGAATATTTGCTGGCCATTGTTTCAACAATAACCACTGTATGGGAAACTTCGCTACAAAACCATGGGTAACAAACATAAGCTATTCATATTTTTCAGAAACAACAGCATAGTCTTGGTTAATGCAACATCATAGATGGCATGCCAGAACTTGGATGGATATTCAGGTGGTTTAATCCGTGTCATCTTATGGCAAGTTCATAGTCCCCTCGGCCAAAAATGGCCAATGAATAAAGCAACATTTTCTGTGACCAACCTCACAGACTTTAAGTTGTCCATTGTTAATATTAACATATATTTCACTTTAGTTGACTCAGTGAAGCCTACTAATTCTGTAAAACTTAGAAAACTTACTGGATTTTTTAAACCACATACATTAAAAATTCAGGTGTAGGGCCTCCCCGGTGGCGCAGCAGTTAGACACTGCGCTGTGGAGCTGTCAGCAGCGGCAATGTGAGTTTGACACCCAGCCTAGGAGATTCCCACATGGTGCAGCAGACCTCTCCTGCCTTGCCCGCTGCTCCCCTCAGCAGTGTATTTCCGGCGATCTGCCTGTTCTGCTCCCCACTCTGTCTCTGGTGAACCCTCTCACCGCCCCACACCTCTGGTCTGTACCCCAGCTTGTATACATAAATAAATAAATCTTTAAAAAAATTTCAGGTGTAATTAATATTTGAATAATAAAGAGAGATAATAAGAACAAGGCTGTGATGAAAGAATGATAAAAACTAACAAATCATACATGATTTTTAAAAATTTATAAAGGGAATTATATACCAAACTCGGTTTTTAAGTCTTAAATTTAATGACTAATCATGGGTAAAATACATTATCAAGTACAAGTTAACTAGACTTAGTTTTAAGAGGCTTGAAAATCAGTCTTGGTTAGAGATGATAATTAGCACTTACTCTCTTTCCTTCCATAAGGTTTTTTGGAATTCATCCAACTGCCCCTGCAAAGGTGAAATTTCAGGCACTTCATTCTCCAAAGGCAGATTTCTCTCTTGAAGTCTTAATTCAGGTTTCACTGTATAGTTTTCAGAATCAGCTTTTTTGAATAAATCAGGACAATTTAGATTGAACTTCATCTCCTCATTTAATCTTAGAGTATTAATAATCAAACTTTCTTCCTGAAAAGAAAAAAAAAACATAGAACAATTATTACTGTGGAATTTTTGTATTTTTTTAGTAGAAAAATCATGAAGAAGCAGATGGGGGGAGTTATTATTCAGCAGCAAATTTTCATTTCTTTGTCATTCTCTTTGTTATATGGCCAAACTTATATTTGCGTTCTTCAACTATTCCTTTTCTTTCAAGGCTCTGCCTTATTGTAATAGGATATATTTCTCAAAGGGTCTACTTTAAGTTTGGTTTTTCCAATCAGAGCTAAAAATAATGCTGAATAAATCTGAACAGCTATAAAGAGCTATTGAATGAATTTATTCATTCCTCTTTAAAGTTTCCTCTGTCACAGGGCTCTTGAAAGTTTCAAACTGAAACCAAGTGTTTATTTTTTAACATCATTGGAGGACAGGGTAGAATAAGTTGTCATAAACTCTTGAATTTTTAGTAGACTTTTGGAACTACTTTAGTTTACTACCAGCCTCAAAAAGAAGTCAATCCTTTGGATCCCTTGATTCTGGACTTCTAGCCTCCAGAGCTGAGAAAATAAATTTCTGTTTCTTAAGCTTTCCAGGCTATAGTCCTTTGTGGTGGCAGCTCAACCAGTCACCATTAGTCTCTTATTATTTCCCCCATCCTCCCCATCACTAAATAAGGCACTTAATATACACAATAATCCAGGGCCTCCCTGGTGGCTCCAGGGGTTAACTCTCAGCATTATGAAGCTCTAATCCTCCCCTCTCCCGGCACAGCTGTTTTGCTCCCCACTCTGTCTCTGGTGAATCCTCTCTCTCTCTCCCCCCTCCCCCTCTCCTCCTCTCTCCCTCTCTCTCTCTCTCTCTCTCTCTCTGTCTCTGTCTCTGTCTCTCTCTCTCTCTCTCTCACACACACACACACACACACACACACACACACCACACACAACCCCCCCACACCCCTCTGTTCTACACCCCAGTTCTTGTATGCATAAATAAATCTTTAAAAATATATAGATAGTAATCCAGATGATATGACAGTAACAATCCCAATGACAGTCTCTGAATCCTATGAATTTCCCCCTTACCTTCCTGTCTGTGTTCTCCTTTGGGGAAGATTCCCTCTTTACCAAGCGCTCTCCCACGGGCTCACCCATCTGCACTCCCTGGTGACCTTGGTCTCCTTGTGCACAGGATACATCCATGAAGCTGGGGGTCTTCAGGTCCTGGCTGGCCTCAGCTTCTCGCGCCTCCTTTGGAGGTGGCACGCTTTGTTTCTTTTTGAGCGCACTCAACTCTTTCATGGTCATCTCCAATTTTATTCGGAGCTGTCTCCCTTCCTCCCTGGCGCTGTTCCTCTCAGCTCGCACTTTGCTCCACTTTTCCCTCCAGTTGGCAGTGCAGTCCGACCACCAGCGCATGGTCTTCTCCATCTGAGCTGCTCTGGCTTTGACTTCCTCTAGCTCGCGCTGGCGAAGCTCTTCACAGATGTCCCATTCGCTGGAGTTACGCGAGTGGGCGCAGGCGCCGTGAGGGGCGGGAGCCGGTAGGCCATGAAGGGGCCAGCAGGGGTTACAGGTCACCCTGGAGGCCAGAGCAGGTGCCGCCATGTCACTGGGTGGTTTCGGTGATGGCTGCTGCTTCTGGAAGATTTGTGTTTCCTCAATTAACCGGTGAATGGAATCCAAATTCATGGTTAGCTTCTCAGGCCTAAGACAGGGAAAGCAATTTGAATTTCCCTTAAAACTGGATAAGCAACTTTTTAAAAAGTTGATGAAAATAATGCACCCTTTAGTAGTGCACATAATAATGCCTATTTTCCTCCCCCATGTAACTAAACATATACAAGACCGTATGCATTGGTATTATCCTTAAAGAAAAAAAGAAACAGCTCCCATTACATTTTTTCATACAAATAAAAATATGAAGATACAACTGGAAATATTGTCTGACATGAATAATTCATTTTAGCAAAGCCAATTCCATTCAGGAGATACTTATTATAACACATGGTGTCTAGTAACTACTCAATGATTCCCTTTCCCTGGTAACAGAAGCACACTTGCCCAGATGCGCTGCAAAATCTACTGATCTGTGGGAGGATGAGCTCCTAGCCCCATTCCAGGAGCTAAGTGATCATTGGTCTAACTCTTCCATGTTTTTTTTTAAGATTTATTTATTTATGCATACAAGCTGGGGTACAGGCCAGAGGCGTGGGGCGGCGAGAGTGTTCACCAGAGACAGAGTGGGGAGCAGAACAGGCAGATGGATGGAAATACACTGCTGAGGGGAGCAGCGGGCAAGGCAAGAGGACTGCCATACCATGTGGGAATCTCCCCGGCCAGGTGTCAAACTCGCGTTGCCGCTGCCAACAGCTCCACAGTGCAGCACCTAACCGCTGCGCCACCGGGGAGGCCCCTAATTCTTCCATGTTGACCTCCCCCTCCCGGACCACTCACTAGTCTCAGGCTGCAGGGAGCCTGGGTCTGCTGATGAGTTGAGAGGGGGCATCTAACAGGAAGGTTTCCTGTCTAGAAAATCAGAACAACGTCAGAAGGAGAAATCCTTTATCCTCTGGTTTTGTCCTGTCTGGAAGAAGGAGACTATAATAGGCATCCTGCAAATTTTAAAATGGTGGAACAAGACCTCCCTGGTGGTGCAAGGGGTTAAGTCTCAGTACTATCAAGCTATCCCCAGCCACTGCAGCATGAGTTCGATCCCCAGCCAGGCAGCTGACCCACAGGGCGCAGCAGACCTCTCCTGTCTCCCCGCTGCTCCCCTCAGCAGTGGATTTCAGTTGATCTGCCTGTTCTACTCCTCACTCTGTCTCTAGTGAATCTTCTCACCCCCTGCATCTTTGGCCTACACCCCAGGTTATTGTTTGCATAAATAAATAAAAATAAATCTTTAAAAATATATAAATAAAATGAAACAGAAAGACAACAAGAGCTTGATTTACTGATTGAACTGCTGCATGAAATCTAAAAAGCAGACCTCAGGTCCCTTGCTCTGCAAGCGTGAATACTAAGTTTATATACACTCTTGAGAGTTGATTTTTCTGCTACTTGCAGTTAGAAAGAAATATATGATTAATTTCCCTCTATGACTAATAGCAGAAAAGTTCTAAAAATAAAGTATTATGAATAAGACATGGTCTTTGTCCTTAAAGATGTTATAGTCCAGTGCCTGAGCAGATTCATATAGATAAAAAATAATTCACATTATAGAAGTGTATTTACTTAATCAATGTGTTTTTAGTACATATTGTGTTGTCAGTGTTGGGTGCAGAGGATTATTGCCCAAGAAGTGTTTACCTGGCTCCTAAAAATGAGGAGACTTCACAACACAGGCCACATGGAACAAGACCTTACCAATTACAAAGCATTAGAAAGGAATTAAAAGCAGCTTTCCAGTTACATAGCAAAAGAAATTAATTGGTAAAGGCAAAACTTTCCTACCAATGTGTATATACATTACTTTATTTAAATAGCAATATATTGAAGATCTAATAAGTGGCATCTTTCCTTTAAACAAATGCTTAAAACATGCAGGTTGATCTATAAATTAATGAAGTTACGTGGTTCTAGAAGTTTATCCATCTTTATTATCAAATAAGACTGTCTGATATAAATTATCTTAAATAACATTTTCCACTCATGACATTAATTCCTCTCGTTTTTTCATTTGTTTTTATATAATTAGAGATCATAAACTGTCTCCTATGAGCCATCTATTTAATCAGCTGAAGGGGTTTCATTATACCAATAACTTACAAAATAAGCTGGAGAAAAGTGATTGTATGCATTGGGGAAAAAAGATTATATAATATTAAATGTATATCACTTTCAGTTGGAGAAAAAACACATTATACCAAGTGTTCAGAAGAGAAGCCAAACCAATTAACTCCTTATTACACTTATGATAATAATATAGATTTGTGGTTGTAATTATTTTTAGTTAGCATTGTTATATGTCCAATCAAATTTGAATTAGTGCTTACTTGGAGCAATTGTTCACTTCATTTACTGTAATTCAGAGGGCAGTGTTAACACAACTGACCAAATTTCTTGGGTCATTAATAAACTAAGAAAAATATTAAAAGGGAAAGAAATAAAGGAATCCCTAATAAGCACACTAAGTATATATGTGTCTGTATTTATATATACTCATACTTGAGTTATTCACTATTTCATGATATTCATTGTGCTTGGAATTTCAAAATGAAGACAGAAAATTAATTTCAGCATATTAAATTTACATTTATCCTTGCTATTTTTCAAAATAAATCAGTACCATAAAACTGTAATGTCTTTAAAAATGTCTCATTAAATTTTACTTCACTAGTGTTTTGAAGACTCTATAATTGGATTCTGGTACATTGAGATCTTGCCTACCAATTAACTATGTCCTTTTTCACATCTGACTAAACAAAACTGAGTGGGGTTTAATCACTCAGTCCTTGAACTTGAATAGTTTTTCCAGTTCTAAAGAGTTTCTCAAGCCAGTGGAAATGGGGATATTTAATTCTTATGTGTGTTTGTTAAAGCATTCATCTTCCCTACACACATGTGTGCCCTTCATTTTTTATTTCATGTGCCTGTGAAAACATTTGTCAGTGACTATAGCGTGAAGTCTTTGATGTATGAGAAAATATTTTAAGGCTACGGATGCGTACTCTTTGTTTTCTTATACTGGTTTTTGCATTGTTCTTATTACCAGACAAAACAGGGGTGAGCGCAGGGAATTCATGGAGGTGATGGATATGCTTTCAAGGGTGTATGTATATGTGTACACGCATCAGGTTGTAGATTGGATACATTTTATATGTTCAGTATTTTGTATCAGTTGCACCTCAACGACACTGTTAAATATGCCCATGCAATCAAGCTACCATAATTATCTACAATATTACATAATATTACAGGAAAGCATTTTTGAGTATATACAGTACATAACCAACTAAACATGACCGGTCTAGGGCCTCCCTGGTGGCGTAAGGATTAAGTCTTAGCACTATGAAGTTATCAACGGCCACTGCAGCACAAGTTCGATCCCTGGCCAGGGAGCTTCCCAGATGGCGCAGCAGACCTCTCCTGACTCATCTGCTGCTCCCCTCAGCAGTGTACTTCAGTCAGACCTCCTGTTCTGCTCCCCATTGTGTCTCTGGTGAATCCTCTCACCACCCCACACTCTGGCCTACACCCCAGCTCTTGTATGTATAAATAATCTTTAAAAAAAATAAACAGGACGAGTCTACAATATGTATTTGTATTACTCAGCATCTATCTTGCTGAGAGGTGCTTAATGTGTGAGACACTGGTCTCTAGATCCTTGGTTCAAGTTCTGACTGCACTACTTTCTGGAAAGATGATCTTGGGCAAATTACATACTCTGCCTGTAACTCCTATTTTTATTTCTAAAAAAGACAGAAATAGCATATCCCTGACAGAGTTCTTATGAGTATTAAATGCCCAAACACCTGCACTTTCGCTGACTCAGGCTCTCTCTGGTCATTTTCCCAAGTTATAGTAGTCACTAATACGTCACCTTGGACAACTGCAACATTGACCTTTGCTTTGTTTCTTTTCTCTCTTTTGAAAGAGAACTGGTGTACTTTTAGGGAGAGCATCAGATAAGTGAAAGTTACAAAAAAGTTGTGAAATCACATAAAAAGGATGCAATCTCAATTTCTGTGTCATGTTAATATTCAGTGAAGTGTTCGGGGCTGTGTTATCTCCATCCCAGAGATGAATGAACGAGGACTAGGGTTCTGGGGTCACCATTCAAATCATACAGTAAGAAGGAGTCGAATCCACTTCTCAATTAAGGAAATTTGCATCCAGAGCCACTACCTCTCCACATTAAAAACTCCACAGCTTCAAACTATCATCTGTGTTTCCTCCATGAGACCACCTTACTATGAAGAACTGTATTTGGTATCTTCTATTCTGGGTATGTCTATCATCAAATATCTCCCATCAACTCACACCAAAATTAGTTGTCTCTTGGCCTCCCTGGTGGCTCAACGGGTTAAGAGCTGCTCTGTGGAACTGTTGGTGGCTGCAGCGCAAGTTCGATGCCTGGCAGGGGAGATTCCCACATGGCGCGGCACACCTCTCCTGCCTCGCCCGCTGCTCCCCTTAGCAGTGTACTTCGGTCGATCTGCCTGTTCTGCTCCCCACTCTGTCTCTGGTGAACCCTCTCGCCTCCCCACGCCTCTGGTCTGTACCCTAGTTTGTATGCAAAAATAAATAAAATCTTAAAAAAAAATCAGTTGTCTCGTCCTGACATTGGGCTTTTAGTGAATTAAATCTTCCAGTAGCTAAAAGGAACGGCAGGGTCTGGCGACTGTTAGTGCTCCAGCCTTCTCTGCCGTCTGCATCTGTGCCCCTGCTGCAGCCATCTTGGGGTCCGGGTGGCCAAGCCATCGTGCCCAGGCCTCACCTCGATGTTGTCAGCTCTGGCTGAGCTGCAGGGGCATGCACCTTCTCTGTATGAGCCACCTCTCTGGGTTTCTCATCTTCACATAGCCGGGCCCAGACCTGACTAGCCCCCATCTTGGAAAGGCCCCTCATCTGTGTGGAAAAACTACTTAATGCCTCTGTCTTGGTAGTGACAAAATAAACATGGTTTCTGCCATCCTGGGACCTTGCTGATAACCATAAACAATAAATTAAACTAACAATCACACATTCTAACACTCTTTGAAGAAATAAACAGTGCATTGTGACTCAACCCACAGCTCTATAATTAGAGAAGTTGTGGATTGTCTGAAGAAGGAGGAGCAGAGATAAAAGCGTTTTTGGCAGCAGTTACACTATTGGGGCAAATAACAGAGGGTCCAAAGGGGCTTTTGTTTTATTGTTTATACTTATGGCTTTCCATTAACTTATTGGGAATTCATTCTAAATGAAATCCTTTTCAGATTTGTTTTTAGTAGGAAGCACAGAACCTCGCGTGCACACGAAATCATGATAACAAAAGTCGTAAGTAAGGAGAAAAGAGGTTATTGCAGATTTAAACATGATAAAGGACAGTCGTTGCTATGGATCTGATGCCACATGTGCTGATATAATGAGTCAAGGGAGGATCCGTTTTTTATATTCAGGAAAGAAAAACATCACATTGTATTTTAAAATGGAACCAATCAAAGCATGTATGAATGATTAGTATAAATGGTTAGCAAAGTATTTGGACCTAAAGCAGGAAAAAAATACTGCATTTTTGAGGAATATTTTGCAAGAGCACAGAATATAAAATGGGAAAACTGCAACTGTGCAAATTTGACAGTGGAGGAGTGAGAGAAGGACATGAGGGGCCAGATGACACCAAGTCAGTGCAGTCCAAGCTCTGTCCATGTTAACATTTTATCTTTAAAGTCATGTGCTGTGACAGCCAATAGGGACAACTGCAGTGTTGGTGTGACTGTAAGATCACAGAATCACACAGAGGAATGAAAAACTTGCACTGAGAATGCAACTAAATAAATTTGTATGAATTGCTAATTTTTTAAACATTATTTATGCATACAAGAACTGGGGTGTAGGCCAGAGGTGAGGGGTGGTGAGAAGATTCACCACAGACAGACTGGGGAGCAGAACAGGTGGATCTACTGAAATACACTGCTGAGGGGAACAGCGGGCGAGACAGGAGCTGTCTGCTGTGCCATGTGGGAAGTTCCCTGGCCAGGGACAGAACTAGTCCTGCAGCAGCTGCGGATAGCTTCATAGTGCTGAGACCCAACCCATTATGCCACCAGGGAGACCCTAAATTGCTAATTTTTTACAGCTTAGATATTTTCCAAAAGCAATATAGTAGAAGCATAAACATAACCATTTTAAAAGCGTATATCTATTTATGCTTGCCAAGAGTCATTACTAAATTTAAATTGAAGTTCTTGACCAGATAGCAGTAATCTTTATTTCAAAGACTTACCTGGTATTCATGACAAAAACTGACCTTTTTTAGCCAATTCTCCAGAGTTTCCTATCTTTTTAACCTCTTACCCTTAACTAGTGCTGCTAAGTCATCTAGCACTGTTCAAGTCAATGTGATGTCTTTTCTTTAGCCTAGGTTTGCAATAACAATTATTTGGGAAAATAATATTCCCTAGATAATGCTCAATAATAAAAAAAAATTAAATTTTCTTTTTAAATTAACTGTATCAGAATAATCTCTCTAATCTTGCTGTTATTACTATTTTTAGACAATAGAAATATTTTCTATGCTTTAAGAAGTTATAAAAAGAAATGACTAAATTAAAATAATAATTTTGTAGGGTGTAGGTAGAAAGTGATCAGCTTTATTTCTTTGGAATATGATTAAAGGAACAAAGAAAGATCCAAAGTCTACTTTTGCATTATTGTTCTTGTGTCCTTTGGGTAGATTCCCAGGAGTGGTATTGCCAGGTCATATGGAAGCTCCATTTTTAACAGTTTGAGGAATTGCAATACAGCTTTCCATAGAGGTTGGACCAGTTCGCATTCCCACCAGTCTGTATGGTCATTGCAGCACTCTTTACAATAGCTAGGGTATGGAAACAACCCAGATTCCCCAAAATAGATGGCTGGATCAAGAAGATGTGCTACATGTACACAATGGAATACTATTCAGCATTCAAAAAAGATAAACATGTGCAATCTGCAGCAACATGGCTAGAACTAAAAGGGATCATGCTCAGTGAAATAAGCCAGAAATAAAGAGAAAAATATTGAACGGTTTCACTTATAACAGGAATATAGGGGAACCAAATAGGAGAGAGACACTCAGCAATGGCGGGGGGTGGGGGGCGGTAAGAGCTCAAAACGGGGGAGAAAAGAGCACAAGGGTCTATGGTTATGGT
>PVIJ01013062.1:0-12121 GCA_004024925.1 Scalopus aquaticus | reverse complement strand
GAAATACACAATGTAAGAGATATAAATAACAATTAAAACATTTAAGGAAAAAAAAAACAAAAAACAAAGTCAACAATCCATTTCATGAAGTGTCAAGGCATCAATTGTTATGAGCCTTGGAAAAATAAAATTTCTGTTTTCCAGCAGGCCTACCCCCTTGAAGTTTAATAGTGCTCTGCCTGCCAAATACAAATTTAGTTTAACAAGTTTGAATTTCTTGGAGGATATAACATAATTAACTAGTCTGATACAATACGTGGGCTATCTATCCTATTCAAGAAAGTTCTGTCTTAAAGTGTCAGAGCAATTTCTCAGCAGTGAACAAATTGTAAGGTATAGAGACATTTTGTCTAAGATTTGAGTTTAGCAGCTCAAGTATATTTCTCCTAATACCATCTACAAAATGTACACTACTTATTACCTATTTATATGGAAGCTTGACACATTGAATTCATCAGCTTTTTCAAATATGTATGTTCATTTCAAGGTTTTGGAGAACAAAACCACAAACTATTCCAATTTTCTTATGTAGTCTAATCCAACTTAATAGTGCCAAATAAATAAACCAAAATATTTGTCAAGAGCTTACGCCAAAATGAAATCAGTACTAGCTGTGGTGGAACTATAGGGCCCCATCCAATCTTATTTTCATGTAAGAGTAACCATGCTACTATTTCCAGGTGGCCAACAGAGTTCATATTTCTTTTTCTTTTTAAAGATTTATTTATTTATGCATACAAGAGCTGGGGTGCAGGCCAGAGGGGTGTGTGTGGGGAGGGTGAGAGGATTCACCAGAGACAGAGTGGGGAGCAGAACAGGCAGGTTGACTGAAATGCACTGCCGAGGGGAGCAGTGGGCAAGACAGGAGAGGTCTGCTGCATCATGTGGGTCAGCTCCCTGGCCAGGGATCGAACTTGTGCTGCAGTGGCTGGTGATAGCTTCATAGTGCTGAGTCTTCACCCCTGCGCCAACAGGGAGGCCCCAGAGTTCATATTTCATTGGAAAGTTAAACCGCAAAAGTCTGGTCATGTCAAAATCCCTATCACGCTCCACCATTAAACAGGTGACATGAATCTGGGACTTACATCACTGTATAAACATCCTTCAGCATCATTTCATGGGGATTAAATAAGACAGAGGACAAGCTTACTGTGTCCGTAAGTATTTGTTTAAAAGAAACTAAAATAAAATCCAGAAGAGCACATAAACAACAACTTGAAATTATAATTTTTAATCCATTACGTGAGAAGGGATTGCCCTATGGAATCATTCCTACCAGGTGCTAAGAGAAAGGGTGTTTTCCATTGTTTACTTGCTTTAAGTTACTTATTTGTTAAAATAAAAGATTTTTGTTTAATATTGAACTCATGAACATTTCCAATAGTTCTGTTCATTTCAGGGCAAAATTACAAACTATCCAATTTTCTCCATGTATTTCCATTTATCCCAATTGTGCTTGCTCTTAGAGACTGTCTGAAACTAAAGCTGGAGAGTGTCACAGGCCCGGCTATATTGTGTCCTGGACAAGACAAAACCTTTTCATGTCAAGAAGATTCAGGAAATTCCACCCATTTGATAGACTGCACAGTTGCCAAACTTTGTTAACCTCCTGGAAAATTTTCTCAGGCGTAACAATGAAGCTTGGAGAAAACAGCCTAGATGATTATCATATTTGCTTTTGCAACAGTTTTATACATTTTTAATAAAAAGTTTATTCTGAAAGTTGGTTTCATTTTTCTAACAACACACTTTTTATATTAATCATCCAAACTGGATAAAATGAATCTTGAATCAAAAAGCTAAGAGGAAAAAAATGAAGTCAAGAGTGCTAACGATGCATATTACCTAATATTTTGCTAAATTTTCTATTTTATATATTTTTTATTAAGATGACATTGGTTATAATACTGCATATGATGCAAAGATATAGGATCCTCCATTTAGATGTGCATCACCACACCACACCTACCAGCAAGGTGCCCATAAGCCTCCATCATAGTCCATTGTGACCCTCTTACTCCCCCTCAGGTAACCTCATTTTTCGAGTCAGACTTCTAGGGTTTGTTTTTTTAAGATTTATTTTATTTATTTATGCATACAAAAGCTGGAGTATAGGCCAGAGGTGTAGGAGAGGGGATGTGTGTGAGAGGATTCACCAGAGACAGATTGGGGAGCAGAACAGGTAGATCTACTGAAGTACACTGCTGAGGGGAACAGCGGGTGACACAGGAGAGGTCTGCTGCGCCATGTGGGTCAGCTTCCTGGCTGGGGATCAAACTCGTGCTGCCGTGGCTGCCAATAGCACCATAGTGCAGAGACTTAACCCCTTGCGCCACCAGGGAGGCCCCTGTTTTGGCTATTTGTTTTGTTTCTCTACATTCCACACATGAACAAAACTATTCACTACTTGTCTTTCCCTTTCTGGCTTCTTTTGCTTAATAGTTGTCTCCTCCAGTTCTATGTATGCTATTACAAATGACAAGAGTTCCTCATTTTTATAACCAAAAATACTATTCCATCACGTGTATGGACAATATCTCCATGAGTGACTGCCCTTATTTACACTACTTCCATAACTTGGTTTTGATAAATAGTGCTTCAATGAACCTAGGAGGGCATCTAGCCCTTGGAATTAGTGTTTTCGTATTCTTTGAGTAGATACCTAGGAAGGGTATTGCTGGTTCATTTGATAAATCTACTTTTAATATTTTGAGAAATCTCTAAACTCTTAACCATACATAGGTACTAGACCAGTCTACATTCCCACCCATAGTGTAGGAGGGATCCTTTTCCTCCAAATGCTCCCCAATACTTCTTGTTTCTGGTCTTCTTGATATGGCTCATTCTACATGTGTGAGATGGTATCTCACTGTGACTTTGATTTGCATTTCCTTCATGATAAATATGTTAAACATTTTTTTCATATACTTATGTCCATCTGCATGTCTTCTTTGGAGAAGTGTCTATTTAGCTCTTCTGCCCATTTTTTGATTGGGTTATTTGGGGTTTTTTGTTTGTAAGTTGAGTTGTATGAGTCATTTCTAGACACCGGATATCAGCCGCTTGTCAGACATATAAAGTGCAAATATGTTCCTACTTCTTACTAAAGCAAATCAATATTCATATAAAGGCATATTTGTCAAGCATTATTTCTTATGTATGATATAGAGTTTAATTTTCATTATAAAGAGCTATGACATTATCTGTGGCAGAGATTAAAATTTACCCTTCTGAATTATAAATGAGATCAAAAGTCTTTTAAAAGCAGAACATCCCCAAATCACAAAAATTACCGGATCATCAAATGCTATAGAGAGCACCTTGGAAAGATGGTACAAGATAAATATTTTTCTGAATAAGAGAAAGACCACATAGATTTAAGGAACCAACACCTGCCAGAGTTCCAAAGACAACCTGTAATCCTTGGATTTGCAACTATTCTTTTTCAAGGGAACTGAGAATTTAGGACCCAAAATATAATATTTTCCATAGTGGTCTTCATAAGTTTCAAAAATACTCCCCAGGAAGTCACATAGGATTGTCACATCTTGTCTTGATGGTGATGTAAAGCAATATTTTAAAAATAGAAGTTAGGGTTTTCAATGTATTGGCTCAGTATATCATTAGATTGGATGATGATAAAACACATTGAGCTTGATCTAAAGGGCAGTAAACATCTCTGGGCCTCCCTGGTGGCACAATGGGTTAAGCGCTGTGCTGTGGAGCTGTCGGCAGCTGCCACACAAGTTCATGCCCTGCTGAGGAGATTCCCAAATGGCACAGCAGACCACTCCTGCCTCACCCGCTGCTCCCCTCAGCAGTGTATTTCTGTCAATCTGCCTGTTGTGCTCCCCACTTTGTCTCTGGTGAACCCTCTCACTGCCCCACAGGTCTGGCCTGTACCCCAGCTTGTATGCATAAATAAATCTAAAAAAAAATAAAGGGCAATAAACATCTCTGCAAATAATTACCTAACATATTGCTGCTCTAGCAAGTTACAAAATTAATGGCTTAAGACAGCCCACCTTTATTATCTTACACTTCCGAAGTTCAAAAACTCAAAAATGGGCCTCCCTGGTGGCCCAACGGGTTAAGTCGCGGCACCATGAAGCTATCCAGAGCCACTGCAGCACGAGTTGGATCCCTGGCCGGGGAGCTTCCCACATGGCACAGCAGACCTCTCCTGTCTCCCTGCTGCTCCCCTCTGCAGTGGATTTCTGTCAATCTGCCTGTTCTGCTCCCCACTCTGTCTCTGGTGAATGCTCTCACCCCACCCCACCCCCCACATCTCTGGACTACACCTCAGCTTGTATGCATAAACAAATAAATTTTAAAAAAATAAATAAAACTCAAAATAAATCTGCATGGGCTAAAATCAAGGTGTAGACAAGGTCTCTTAGAGGTTCTAAAAGGAGAATCTACTTTCTGGTCCCTTTCACCTTCTAAATGCCACAGGGATTCTTGGCTCAGGGCCCTTCATCACCTAACTCCAACCATTTGCTCCTTCCTCTCCCCTACTAAATCTGAGTGTCCTCTCTTCTCTTCTAAGGGCCTAGGGATCAACTTGGGTCTCCGAGATAATACAAAATAATCTTCCCATCTCAACATGGGAAACTTCATCACACCTGTAAAATTCCTGTTACCACCTAAGGGAAGCTATGGCAGGTTCCTGTGGAGAAAACCAGCACCCTGGCCACGTGACTGTTACTGAAATGAAGACTAACATTTCTATCTAGTTGCTACACAGCAGTCATATCATCTTTTTTTTTAACATTTTAAATAAAGTTGCATATCTCCCTAATTAAAATGTGCCTCTCCAGAATACTTTCAATGATCCTCCCAGGGGTGAAGCAGGAACCCCCTCTGATGCTATCTTCCTCTCTCCTACAATGAAAATTTGGAAACAGTCTCAGCTCTGCAAGTCTGGCACCAGACCCCCTCCCTAACTTTGGCTCCTACCCTATCATCCTTTCTCTCCTTCCCTCCAAACGCCAGACCCAATGACCTTTCTGATCTTTAAGAACCCATGCTCTTTCCTACCTTTGCCCATGTTGAGTGGAAAGCTCCTGTCAGATCCTTGGATTTCAGTGAGCAACCCTGCTCTAAGTATTTGCAATTCAAGAGGTATTGAAGGTTTAAATTAACATGATAAGATGCTGACAGCAGAACTTCAGACAGTGACCGCAAGATGTAACTCTTTACGCTTGTATGTCTATTCTAAAAACATGTTTAATGTAGATATTTCTGATGCTCCTGGAAATCCTACTATGTAGGTGTGGGCGCCTGGACCAGGGTCAGAGGCCTGATGAGTGGCAGAGACAGGGTTTAACTCAGGTCTTTCATTTCAAAGTTCAGAGCCCACTGCCCTTATACCTGAGCTAATGCTCAGGGATTATCACATCCTGACCCAAACACCGCAGCACAGTGTGTGGTCATACTGGCCTTCACTTAGGGAGAATGAGGCCAAGAGAAAGAATTGAATTTCAACCCATCCAACCATCCAGGAGGCTACAGAATTTAGCAGCCAATACCAGTTTCTTGTGTTTCTCATAAAAATAAAATCTGATACCCAGAGGACTGGTTGGAGAACGAGGTAGTGGCAACCACTGTCCTCGCCCTGTTCTTACATAATCGGGCTCACAAGAAGATACTCTTTTCAAGCCAAGAATTCCTCCAAACACACAGCACAAAACTGCTTGTTTAAAAGAAGGAAATTGAAAAACGAAGGTCACGGCGTCCTCAAAGTACTTTCCCAAATCCCCCCCCAAAATATATACTGCACGTGTTTATATATCTGTGTACTATGCATGTGTTTGTGGCATGTATGTATACATACCATAAAAGGCGCACACATATTTTTAACTGGGTTGTATATGATTTTGATACTATGTTTTGGCAGACTGAGCCAAACTTTTGATTACATTAGGAATGTCAGCAGTGCTTGGGAAAAGTAATTCCTTCACGTCGAATCACTTTTTTGTTTAATTCATCTTCACTACAATTACACAGAAGCAAAGACTTAAGGGGAAATCATAGCTACTTTCAATGTATTTATCAATTTGCTTCATTATTGTTCTCAAGGGATGTGTCACTTATAAATTCTTTTTCAGATCAAAAATTATATAGCTTACCACAGTAAGTTTAATTAACATTATTGTGGTAATCATTGTGTGTGTGTGTGTGTATATATATATATATATATGTATTATGCAAAACTAATACAATGCTATACATTAACTATATCTAAATAAAACACACAGAAAAAGAAATAAAAATGATAAAATACTGTATAGATTACCATATTCTCACTAAGGGTTCATTTCATCACAGACCATAAATAATAATCACTAGCATACATTAAGATTAGATATTTACATCCAAATCATGTATGTTTACTAAACATGGTTTATGCTATGAGAAAAAAAGAAAAAGAGAACAGAGCCTATTTTTAAATATCAGGCATTTAGAAATTGACAAATCTGGTCAAGGAGATGAAAAATGTGTGGATAAAATACATCATTAACGATTCACTCTTGTTAAATGTTAAATAATAAGATGAAGACATTGCAAAGCGCTGTTAAAATATAAGCATTTTCCGTAATAAGCTACAACGAAAGACAAGAAAAAATTGTTGACTCTGCAGTAACATTAACTGAATTGTCTTCAATGACCTTCAGTGCTACTGCCCAGTCTTCAGCTCTGACCTTCATTCAGACTCAGAAGGAGAAAACCTCTTGGCGTTGTTCAGAATCCACACATTATTGATCTATGTTAAATTCTAAACTAAAGCTTTCGGTTTGTGATTTAGTCAAATGCTGCCAAAACAGCCCTGAAAGACGCAGCTCATGAGAACTCTTGTGTATCAAATTTTAAAAAAGAAAGAAAAAGCCAGCGTAACTCACTGAATTATAAACATATGAATGGAATTTCCTTTAACTTGCTATGGAGTCTAAACCTTAAGGGTAAAGAATTTAACAAAACACATTTGAGGTTTCTTTAACACAAAACACTTGAAAAATTACACAGGGAATTCAACTACACCAAAGACTGATGAGATTTCTACTCTTAATATCGAGTAGATGAAATCTTTTCTCCTACTATTTTAAAATACCTGTATTCTGAAGTTAAAATGTCAATTTCTACCATGTATCTTTCTAATAAATAGAAATGAAGCTCTGTACTAGACAGTTGACAGTTTTAGTTTTTACTTGTTTTCTCATTCTGTAGCTAAAAAAACTGAGAAATCAAGGGAAAATGCAAACTAAGATAAATATATATCTCTATAGATATATGTGTCTGTGTATATACATATGTATATATGTATGTATACACACATATATGTATGTATATGCATACACACATGTGTATATACATACATATATGTATATACATATATGTATATATACACATATACATATACACACATATGTGTGTGTGTGTTTATAGCTATATAGCAATTCTCTCAAGCTTTTACTTAACTTTTTTTATCTAACCCCACTAATCTTTTCCAAATTATTTTGCCTCTAACTAGCAAATGCTTCATATAACATGGGTACCTAGAAACAGAGGAAACTGAAACACTATACAGTAAATTAGGGTATTTACCCAAATCCAAGGCCTTCTCAATGTTGAATCCTATTTTTTTAAAGATTTATTTATTTATGCATACAAGCTGTGGTATAGGCCGGAGGTGTGGGGTAGTGAGAGGATTCACAAAAAACAGAGTGGGGAGCATGCTGAACAGGCAGATTGACTGAAATACACTGCTGAGGGGAACAGCAGGTGAGACAGGAGAGGTCTGCTGCACCATGTGGGAATCTCCCTGGCCAGATATCGAATTCGTGCTGTGGTAGCTCTGGATAGCTTCACAGTCCTGCGCTTAACCCGTTGCGCCACCAGGGAGGACCTCATATTTTTTTAAAATAGTGTCTACCAATTTATATCAAATAATAATTTAATTTCTAATGCTGAAACTATAGATAAAATATTAAGGTAACAGAAGTGACATAAAAGGTATATTTTCACCTTCCTAATTTTTAAAGCAATATTGATGGCAGTAATTTAAAAAAAAATTTAAGTATTTATATCTAATTATGAGGTTGCAATTTTCTTTCTTGTCCTGTTTTCTAATACACACACTATATTTTTTCACATCTATAAATACACCTATCCATATATATGGGAGCATTCAACTGACAATCCAATAACAGAAACTTATACATATATATTGTATTAAATTCTAAATTCAAAGATATTTGCATCCAAAATGCTCAACAAGTGGAAGTGGATGAAGGGGTAAGAAGGATAGTGCCACTATGTAAATTTTAGATACTATAACGAGGCATCACTGGTGTATTTGAGGATAAGAAAATATCAGGCAACATAATGAACTGAATATTACAGATATCAAATGAACTGAATATTATAGATATCAAAGGCTAAGTCAAAGGTTAAACTGTTCTAACCCTAAATTCTCTTTTGCATCAGAACATCCTACTAGACTTCTCATCATAAGCCCAGCACAGGGCAGGAAATGAGGGGATACCAGGCACATGGTTCTGTATGTCAGTATATTTCAAACAGTCACAGGAATGTGGATTTTCAGTTCTACCAATGTGAACTTCAAGTACACCATATTTTCATTTTTGGTTGGTTAATAACCATTTTATCACTGGATCATTGAATAAGCTATACTCTTTTTTTTTTCTTTCTGGGATAATTACATTAGGAAACTATTATTCATCTCACAGCAAGAACACTTGTTAGAACTGAAGTACAGACTCTTGTTTGTACGTTCATAATTTAACTTTGAGATCATTGGAAATCGACACATACTTGTAGAAAATTATATCAAAATGGCCCATGTACTCTTCAGCCAGTTTCCCCAAGGACACATATTCCAAACCTCTAGTTCAATGTCACAACTGAGGTATTAAAGACAATACAATTCGCTGATCTTGTTCTGATTTTTCCAGTTAAAAGTGTTCTCATTTTATTTTTCCCCAATAAAATGAAACAGAATTTTGCAACATGTTGTATATATTATCCTGCCGCCTGTATTTGACATGGTTTCATATTGCATTAATTAGATTCCCATACAGAAACAAATTCAGTATTTCTCATTATTGAAAAGATCTCAGGACTCAACATTTGTTTTCTCTCTATGGCATACAAATATTGTATTTGAGCCCAGTAAAGTAGGTAGGGAAGAGATTATAACAATTTGTCCCAACAGGTAATATAGAAAATAAATATTATATTTAAGAAATAAGTGAAAGAAAATATTTTATAAAACACAACATTCTGGAAAACACAAACTTGAATATCTTTGCAAACAATTAAAAATGACTAGCAAAATGACATCATTGAATTTAAGACACGTATCCTTTCTGTCATTGCTGTTGAGAGCCCAGTGAGACTTATTTGTTGTCATTGTTTTCCTTTTTTCACTTAAAAATGCTGTCTTTGTGCTAGATTTTCATTTAGCATGAAGGACATGAATTTGTCGATGGGTTACTAAACTCCTTTACTTTGGGAAATCCTCTCTAAGAACATAGAAAATGAACTGCACTGCACAGCCAGTTATTCTCATTTACAGCACTCTGACCAAATGAATTAGGTGTCAGTTCAAATGAGAGAGCAGAAATTAATCGATCTATTTCTCACTATTAGCCTCCTCAGGAGGCTCCGTAATCATATTGTAGGTTGCATACCCCTGCTGTGCGTCTGAGTGCTGGCGCTCATTCTTCATCAATGGGTAAGAGTTTGGCCCATGTTTTAATTTGATCATCCTCTGTCTCCCCCATGGATGAAGCTGTGAGCTCCCTATGGGTAGGACCATACAGGGTTGATTCTGCTTACAATTCATCCCCAGGGGCTAACACAATGCCGATGTAGAGCAGTGAGAATATGCTGTTGAATGAATGAATAAATCAATGGGAATTATTTAAGAAAAAAAGCCTCTCTTCAAAATCCAGCAGAGCTTATTTATAAAGAAGTCATAAAGAAAATACATCAGTACCAATATTTCACAAACTTTTCCAAATTAAAAGAAAAATGAGTGAACACACCCTAATTCACTTGATGAGGTAAAAATAATCTTGCTAGCAAGACTATAAAGAAATTTATAACTTGGGCCTCTCCGGTGGCGCAGCGGTTGAGCGCTGCGCTGTGGAGCTGTCGGCAGAGGCGACGCGAGTTCGACGCCCGGCCGGGGAGAATCCCACATGGTGCGGCAGACCTCTCCTGCCTCGCCCGCTGCTCCCCTCAGCAGTGTATTTCTGATCTGCCTGTTCTGCTCCCCACTCTGTCTCTGGTGAACCCTCTCGCCGCCCCACGCCTCTGGCCTGTACCCCAGCTTGTATGTATAAAAAAAAAATTTTTAAAAAGAAGTTTATAACTTGTAGCTTATACCTACATAGATATAAAACACTAACAGAAATATTGGCAAGAAAAATCAGTGATAAAAAAAAGAAAAATCAATATAACACATTGAAGTTGAATATATTCCAGGAATATTAAATTCATTTGGCATTTTATTATTAATCACAGCAATTGACTTAATAAACTATATTAACAGATTAAAGAAAACCCTTAATAGATAAGTAAAATGTGTTTGATAAAATTCAACATAAATGTGTTCCTTTAAAAACTTATCAACTCAAAATTAGAAAGGAAAATACATAATATAATCATAGCTGTTTGCAAAAACCTAAAGCAATAATCTTTAATGGTAAAGTATTGAAAACTTTCCCTTCAATAGGATTCTTCAAAGGAATAGAACAAATACAACTGAAATTCATACATAACCATAAAAGAGCCTGAAGAGCCCAAACAAACCTGACAGAAAAGAGGAAGAGTGGCAGCATCACACTCCCAGACTGCAAACGACACTACAAAACTCAATCAATCAAAACAGTATGTAGTGGAACAAAGGCGATCACACAGACCAATGGAATAGAATTGAGAGTTCAGAAATAAGTCCATATATCTATGGGCAGTTAACCTATGCAGGGGAGTCAAGAGTACACATTAGATACAGGAGAGTCTCTTCTACAAATGGTATTGCAAAACCTGGACAGCCATATACAAAAGATGACTACCTCACCATCTCACACGCTACACAAAAAGTTAACTCAAACTGGATTAAGGGCAAGGATATAAGGCCAAAAACTATAAAAACAATAGGCAAAATACTCCACATTCTTGTCTTAGGAGAAGTCTTCATGCATTCTATCCAATCGCAAGGGTAACAAAAGTAAATATAAACAAACAGAACTGCTTCAACAAAAAAGCTTCTGCAGGGATAGAAACTATCAGTAAACTAAAAAGACACCACTGAATGGGAGAAAATATTTGCAGTTCATACATGTGACAAAGAGCTGACATCCAAGATCCACCAAAAGCTCATACAACTCAAAAAAAGAAAACAAAGAACCCAATCAAAACATGGCAGAGGTGCTAAACAGGCACTTCTATAAAGGAGACAATACCGATGAACACAGGCACATGAAAAGTGTGACTTTCAATGTCACTTATCATCAGGGAAATGCAAGTCAAAACCACAATGAAAAACCATCTCACACCTTTAGAATGGTCCACAATATGGGCCTCCCTGGTGGCTCAACAGGTTAAGTCATAGCACAGTAAAGCTATCCAGAGTCACTGCAGCACAAGTACTATTCCCCAGCCAGGGAGCTTCCCACATGGCACAGCAGACCTCTCCTGTCTCCCCGCTGCTCCCTTCAGCAGTGTCCTTCTGTTCTGCTCCCCACTCTGTCTCTGGTGAATCCTCTCACCCCCCACACCTCTGTCCTATACCCCAGTTCTTGTATGCAAAAATAAATAAATCTTTAAAAAAAAAAAAGAAAGTACATGCCATAAAATTATACCATTTAGACAAGTTCAAGAAGAGGCAAAACTACTCGTGACAGAGATCAGAATAGTGTTTATCTTTGGACAGAAGATCATGGAAGAGAGAAGGCATGGATGGAATTAGAGGGGCTCATACTCAGTGAAACAAGACAGAAAGAAAGAGAAAAATATCAAATGGTTTCACTTATAACAGGACTATAGGGAAACCAAAGAGGAGCGAGACACTTGGGGGGGGGGAGGGGGCGGA
>PVIJ01013061.1:0-46789 GCA_004024925.1 Scalopus aquaticus | reverse complement strand
TCTCCTCATAACCCTCCCCCATGATCTCTTTCCAACACTGAATTTCCTAGAAGACAAAATTTCATTTTGTCTGTATTGTTAGATTTTTTTAAAATAAAGATCATGTGTTATAAAAAATAGAAGTTTTTCCATTTGGGAAGAAAAAATGAACAGACTTTCTAAATGCTTTCTCTGCCTTCATCCTTTACAGCTCAGTTAGTTCCTATTTGCTACAAAGAGTTGTTTTGTTGTTGTTGTTTTTATCCATAGCATTTGGTATGATTAATCCATTGGCATAAAACAGAAACAACTTTACCTGCATGGCTTGGAAGACTTTGGTGTCAGGAGCCATGAATATCAGGAGGGACAAAAACCCAGCAAATAGGTCCCCAAAGCTGGATAAAAATGGCATTTTGTGTTTGTTTAGAAATGAAACGATCTCATTCTATCTTTCCTATATTGCCTTTCCTTTGTCTATTATTTGTTTTTTATCATCTCTATTATTTTTCTATTGCTGCATGACAAATTACTCAACTTAGTGGCTTAAATAACACCCATTCATATAAGATCTCGGTTTCTGTGGGTCGCAAATCTGGCCCCAGCTTAGTTCTGTCCTTGGTGCAGTGTTTCATGGGCTATCAGTAGGCACAGGCAAAGCTGCAGTCTCATCTGAGGCTCAAGATCATCTTCCAGACTTGTGTGGGTGTTGGCAGAACCCACTTTCTTGCAACTTGTTTCTTTAAGACCAGCAGGATCTTCTCTGATAACAGTGAAGGTCTAAACTCGCTTTTAAAGGGCTTGCCTGCTAAGGCCAGGCCTACCTAGGATAATCTTCCATTTGATAAACTCCAAGTCAACTGATTAGGAACTTGAATTACATCTGCAAAAATCTTACCTTTGCCATATAACACAACCTATCAAAGAAGCCCTCTATCCATGTGCCCCACCTGCACCAGGGTCACTGGGGGTCAGTTAGCATTCTGCCTGTCACACATGAGTGTTACACTGAGTCACCATAGACAACTGAGAAAATACAGGTGAGCCAAAAAGAAAAATAAATAATTGCAAACACTGCCACCTACAGATAACCACTCTGAACGTGTTGATTTACCCTCTTCCGCTGTTCCCATACAAATACATATTTTTCAAATGGGATTGTGACATACTATTCTGCTACTTTTTTTTCCACTTAAAATTGTTTTGAGAGTAACTCTCTATAGTACACACAAATATCTATTGCAACCACTTTGAAAGCTATAGCGTATTCTATTTCGTAAAGCTAATACTGGGAGGGGGCAGTTTACATAAACTTTTTTATTTTTGTGCAGTTTTAGATTTATAGAAAAATTGGGATTATAGTACAGTGAGCTCCCATATACCTCACACAGGTTTCCCTTCTTATTTTGGCTGGGGTCGGGGGGGAGGGATTTACACTCAAAGTCTAGTGAAGATTATGAGCTAGCATAATCATTGGGGTACCTAATTTTTATTTATTTACTTATATTTAAAGATTTATGCATACAAGAACTCGGTTCTAGGCCAGATGCGCGAGGATGAGAGAATTCACCAGAGACAGAGTAGGGAGCAGAACAGGAGGATCTACTGAAATACACTGCTGAGGGGAGCAGCGGTCGAGGCAGGAGAGGTCTGCTGCGACATGGCGGTCAGCTCCCTGGCCAGGGATCAAACTTCCGCTGCAGTGGCTGGCGATAGCCTGATAGCGCAGAGACAACCCCTGCTCCACCAGGGAGGCCCTCCCTTCTTATTAACATCTTACACTGGGATGGCACATTTGTTATAACTAATGAACTCACATCAGTACATCACTATTCACTAAAGTCGATACTTCATTCCCATTTCTTTGGCTTTACCTAATGTCCTTTTCCTGTTCAGGATTCCATCCAGGACACCTCATTACACTTCGCCATCATTTCCACATCCGGGTTCTCTTGATGGACAGCTTCTCAGCCTTCCTTGATCTTGATAACCTTGACAGCTTTGAGGAGCACCAGTCTGATATTTTGTAGCATACCTCTCAGTTAGAATTTGTCTGATGTTTTTCTTATGATTAGACTGAGGTTATATGTTTGGGGGGTGGAAAATCACAGATGTAAACTGCCTTTTCATCCCATCATATCAAGGGTACCTACTATCAACATGACTTATCACTATTGATGTTGACCTTGAGCACCTGACTGGTGAGAGTACTTGTTATTTTCTCCACTGTAAAGTTAATCCTCTGCCCCTTTGGGAGAAAGTCATTCATTATGTGAAGCCCACACTTCTGGGGAGGGGTATGCTCCTCCTCCTGGAGGGCAGAGTATCTATCTGCATGTTTGAGTTCTTCTGTGTGGGAGATTTGTCTCTTCTTTATTTCTTCAATCACACATCAGTGTGGACTCATGGATCTGTACTTTATATTTTGCGCTATCATCCAACACTTCTTTGTTCTTCAAGTTGTTCTACTTTGAGCCATTGGGAGCACTTTCTGTGGCTTCTGTGTCTCTTTGACACAAGCCCATGATTGTTCAGTCTTGTGTTTGTGTCCTTTGAGTACTTCCTTACTTTCTGGAACTACAAGATGTTATGGGCTTTCCTTGTCTATTTCCAGTCCTAGTCCCAGAATCAGTAGTCTGCTAGTTTTGACACTTGGAACATCCCCCCCATTATTTGTTCCCTCCACCCACTATTTCTAAAGCAGATTAGGGAATATCCTTGAGAATACATAAATTGGTTAATTATTTGACAATTTCATCTGAGTTTTAAAAGGGCAATAGCTAGAACTTAGACAAGACTAGTGAAAGGTTTTAGAGCAAACCTCCCTCTGTTTTATCAGCCTTAGAAAATAGTTAGGATCTTTCTATAAAATTCAATATACACTTTCCACTTGGGACTGACAATTCCAGAGAAATAAAAGCCTGTTCACCAAAACCCTAGTGCTGAGTGTTCACAGCAGTTTTATTTATAATAGTCCCAAACTAGAACAATCCAAATGTCCATTAACAGGTGAATTGTGGTCTATTCAGACAATGAAATACTGCTCAGCAATGAAAAGAAATGAACTATTAATATGTGCAACAACAGAAAAGCATTTCAAAAATATGCTGAGTGAAAGAAGCCATACTCAAAAGCGTACATTCAAGGATTTCATTTATATGAAATTCTAGAACAAGTATAACTAATATATAGGGGTGGAAAATTAACCAGCACCTGGGGTGGGAGAGACCAACCACAAAGGGACTCAAGTGACCTTTCCTGGGGTGATGAAAAAGCTCTATATCTCTATATCTATATGTGGTTAGTGATTTCATAAATTTATACATTTGTCAACTCTTCAAACTATGTACTTAAAATGGGTCTATTTTATTGTATGTCAATGAGAACTTAACAAAGTTGATTAAAAGAGAACAAAACTGAATGCAGGTTGCAGGAAAACAACCTGAAGGAGAGAGCGTGCAGGGAGGAATGCACTTACCCAAGGCAGGGGTTCTCAGGGAAGAAGGTAGGCCCCCTTCTATCCTCTCTCCCCTCCCACTAGAGAGTCTGATTTTGATTTGTTCCCCTCTGCATCCTCAACTCACTGTTGGAGGAGAGAAGGGATCCCCCAGGCTGAATCAGCCCAGCACAGGGCCTGGGCTTGGAGAGAATGCAGGTTGCAGATAAAATGGGTGGGTCTGGGCCTCCCTGGTGGCGGTGGCGCAGCGGCTAAGCGCTGCGCTGTGGAGCTGTCAGAAGCTGCGATGCGAGTTCAACGCCCGGCTGGGGAGAATCCCACATGGTGCGGCAGACCTCTCCTGCCTTGCCCGCTGCTCCCCTCAGCAGTGTATTTCTGATCTGCCTGTTCTGCTACCCGCTCCGTCTCTGGTGAACCCTCTCGCCGCCCCATGCCTCTGGCCTGTACCCCAGTTTGTATGTATAAATAAAAAATAAATCTTTAAAAAAAAAATGGGTGGGTCTGCTATATCCAGTAGCCCTGAGTCTGGGGGTGCTCTGTGACATGTCTGCTGGTTGGGGTGCAAGAAAGGGTTGTAACAAGTTATATGGGACCCAGACAACTGCAGAACACTCCCTGACAGAATTTGGCAAAAAGTGGGGTACCACACTGCCTGTGCAAATGGGCAGATGTTTATACCAAGGCAACTTATAATGGGTTGTTGCCCTGAAATTACCTTACTAAGGGTGAGTCCCAACATCCTGGCACCACTACCAGCTACACCAGACCCCAAAGAAGAGGCAACCTTTGGGGCAAAGGACAGCAGGTTCAGGTGACAATGACTAGAGTAGCTCTTTGACGGCAGACGGGAGAGGAGGGTTTGTGGAATCTGGTATCAGGGGACATGACTGAGTGTCCCTCTCCATCTGCTGGCAGCAGTGGTGAGTGATGACCAGGAACTTCCAGGAGACCTCAGCATCATGGGAGAAGGGCCATTTGTAAAGGACTAGGTCTGCTGCCAGCTAAGCAGTCTTGAGATTTGAGGTGTGGAAACATCAGCTCGTTCTTTCATGAACTTTTGTGGAGGTTGTTTTCCTGCAACCTGGATTCAGTTTGTTCTCTTTTAATCAACTTTGTTAAGGTCTCCTTGACATACAATAAAATAGACCCATTTTAAGTACATAGTCTGAAAAATGGACAAATGTATAAAAAAACATCTTTTTACCCACTGGAGATAAAGTGAGGCAAAACAGAAAATCCCTGCTCTGGAGGGACTTGCCTTCTAGGACAGTTGATCCCTGCAGCTATGTCCCTCGAAGGAAGACACAGAAGGATGAAGGAGGGAGAGCTGTTTTAAGGGAAGGACAAAGGGCCCCCCTGAGGAAGAAACCCTTGACCACAGGCCATTTTACCACTGACTGGAGAAGCCTGGACAATACAGTTCTGGATAAATCTCTGGGTGGGTGATTTCTAGGCCAAAGAGTATAAGCATTTTGAGACTTTTGATAAAAAAAGGCTAAATTATTCTTCAGGAAGTTTCCCAGGTTGTCTTTTTAAAGAAAGGGGGGCAATGCTTTGAGTTTTCAGGGTGTGTATATGCGTGTGTGTGCATACATGTGCGTGTTTGTGCCTGTGGTGGGGAAAATGTCTCCTTTTCCAAAAGTCACCTTGGAAGGGACAGTTCAAGTTCATATCCCACTCACATCAGGCCTAAGATTTTAGGAACTAAACACCCCAGAAGTTGAAACACCAGTCAGAAAGACCTGCATTTATATCCCAGTTTCCACAGAGCTCTGTTGCGACTCTGGACAATTTTGTCTCAAATTCTGTAAGCCTTGATTTCCCCCATCTGTAAAATGGGCCTTCTAATAAAGCTTAGCTCAAAAGGTTGTGTGAGGATTAAACAGGACAATAGCAGTGAGTGCCCTGCAGAGTACCCAGCACACGGTAAGTGGCTGTAATTTTTATTCTGCAAAGTCAGCAGGGCTTGGAGCTCAGGAACAGCCACCCCCACCTCCACCCTGGGTGCAGTGGGCAGTGTCTCCCCACATGGACAGAGACAAGCAGGCTGACTCCGAGCTCTTAGTCAGACCAGTCACTGCAGTTCAAAGGTTGTCCCCCCAGATTTCCTACCTGGCCAACCTATCCAGGTCTAGGGTAGCGACCTATATATAACCTACCCCATACCCGACTTTACAGAACCCCCAGCTGGGGTGTGTACCTGTGTGTGTATTTTCTTCTAACATGGAACAATTTTTTCAACTCCCCTAAGCAAAACCCACTGAGCAGCGTTAACTTCTCAAAAACAATTCACCTCTCGGGGCCTCCCCGGTGGCGCAGCGGTTGGGCGCTGCGCTGTGGAGCTGTCGCCCGGCCAGGGAGAAGCCCACATGGTGCCGCAGACCTCTCCTGCCTTGCCCGCTGCTCCCTTCAGCAGTGTATTTCTGATCTGCTTGTTCTGCTCCCCGCTCTGTCTCTGGTGAACCCTCTCGCCGCCCCATGCCACTGGCCTGTACCCCAACTTGTATGTATAAATAAAAAAATAAATAAATAAAAAACAACAACAAAAAAAACAATTCACCTCTCTACTTTGGTGAGATAGGGAATGTTTCAACCCTAAGTAGATTTGTGGGTGTGTATGTCTGCACAACCACTAGTGACTGTGATCAGGATCCAAGTGAAATCAACATGAACCTGGGCACACTTCGGCTACAGACGAGGCCAATTTTCACTGTTTGCCTGTTGTCTTTTTTAAAAAGTCAAAATACGAATACAGCCATTATCTGGGAACTGTTCTGCCTCTGTTCTCCTCACATACTTTATATGGTGCACACTGACTTCTCACACCTGCTCTCATCTCTAATCAGCCCAAGGTCCCCGGACTCAGTGATCACACCTCAGCTGTTCTTTAAACTTAACACTGAAAAATGCACAGCTCTTCATGTTCCCGCCTACCCCTCCCCACCTGGGGGCGAGGTGTCTACAGAGGAAGGGCTGATCCGAAAGCCCATCTCAGTTGTCAATGAGCCTACTGGGTTCCCAAATGCTGATCTGTGAAGCAAATTTTCACCCATCCCTAGTGAGATAAGATAAATAAGGACTAACTGGAGAGGCTTCTCTAGAAGTAAATGGATTCCATTTTTAACTCTAAAATTACACACTCCTAATTTTTGGTTTTCAAATATTCCTTAATGACATTGAATGAAAATAAACGGAGGTCAATAGTGTTTTGTTTTGTTTTATGTACTCTTCTTACTTGGGAAAATTTAAAAGTTGGCAAAATTAAAAGTTGACAAAGTTGAGCTGATCAAAATGGAGTTCGAGACTTTCCTAGTTTGCAAACTCCAAAAGTCTGGGAATCACCTAGAAAAGGAGCCAAGTGCAGGAGCTGGAGGAAATGACTATGAACTGGGTATCTGCTCCCCCTCTGCTCATCCTCTCCAGGACACACGGGGAGAGAGTGTCAGTGACTTGCCCAAGGTCCTTCATTTGGAAAGGGGGAGGGGAAAAGCTGGGCTCTGACCCCAGGCTGGCTGCTATGCCCAGAGCTCCCTTCTCTACCCCAGGATGTCTAGTCCTGAATCCCTACACACAGTGGGAGATTTAGACAAGTATCTAAAATTGAAATAAGTGTAGTTTAATTCAGCAGTCACCTGCAAAATGATAGAGAAAGAATAATCAACCCTTCCATAAAAAAAGAAGCAAAAGAACAGACAAAACCAAAGCAAACCCCTGAAATCTGTCTGCCCACCTCTGGCTACCAGGAATGGGGGAGGGGAGAAGAGGGAGCGAAGAGTGGAGGAGGCTCAACCGTGGAGGATTATCCGGGCTTTGGGGGTGGGGGTGGGGTGTAACATACATCTGTAGAGGTGTGAACCTATACCTCTAAAACATACACAGGGCTGTAAATCAATTTAATCTCAATAAACATAAAAGAAAATAACCCTTCTATGAGAGAGAGAGCGAGAGAGCGAGAGAGCGAGCGAGAGAGCGAGAGAGCGAGAGAGCGAGAGAGCGAGCGAGCGAGAGAGAGAGAGAGAGAGAGAGAGAGCGAGAGAGCGAGAGAGAGCGAGAGAGAGAGAGAGAGAGAGAGAGAGAGAGAGAGAGAGAGAGAGAGAGAGAGAGAGACCCCGACCACGCTATTCCATGGTGGATGCACTTTCAATAAACACGATGGCTGAAATTATGAAAGTGTTAAGTGGCGAACGACCAGGGACAAGCTGATTCACAATGCGACGGGGCAGGGGCGGGTCCCGATACATTAACTGCCCTCTGATGGTCTGCGTCCCCAGAACGGGAACTGGACACCGCAGAGGCTGCCTCATTACGAGACAAATGTAGAGAAAGTGACAGTTTGGGGGAAAACAAGAGTGATTAAAGGAGGGAAGAATCCATGAGTAAAGATGAAGAAATAATTACGCACAGCTTGGCTAACTCATAAATCAGGGGCGATCACTCCATCTACAAACACCAGCAAGGTGAAAGGAATCAAGGAGAAAGATGGGCTATTAATGTGCATTTAAAAGTGAAACAATGGCTGGAATTAAGAGAGCGCTAAAAGCTGAAAGTCAGGGACAAGCGGACTCACGGTGAAAAATCACTTCCCAAGGAGAAGCGGCCAGAACCCCAGGGGGGGCTAAGACACCAACCAGATTGCATCCCACGTCAGAAAAGGGAGCAGCCCCGCTCCGGGCCGACGAGAGTGAGACGTGACCTGAGTCTTTTCCCCGCCTCCTCTCGCTGCTTCCACACCTCTCTCTCTCCCGCCTCCCCTTCCCCCCCAGGAAGGCAGGATGGCAATTCGAGGAGGAAAACCGTGTCAACAAATATCACAAGGTGTCATAACACAAGCCCGGCTGGGTTTGATTCGGGGCCGCGGCGGAGGAGCACTAATTATCCCCCAGAAGCCGCTCCCATGGCAGAAGGATCCTGGGGACACTGCAGCCCCTCACAACCTCTCCCTGGAGCCCCGCGGGGGAGATCGGGTGACCCAGGCTTATTTATCCAAAACCAGCTGTCACGGGATTAACTGCCGGCACGCAGCACGAGGACTTCCCCAGCACTGCAGGTGGAGAAGGGGGGATTTGGCAGGGTTTTGGCCTCTCAGCCCCTGGGATCATCTTCTGCCTGTGCCTGTTGTTTTAGAAACCCCTGAAAACGCCTTAGGAGGGCCCTGGGTCCTGTGACCCAGAAGGGGCTAGGAGAACCAAGTTTCTGCCCGCTTTCAGCTGGGATCAAACCGTTTGGCCCAACCCTGCAGAATGGGCGCCTGTCCTGACCTGCCTCGTGGAGGAACATGGGACAGGTGGGAAGAGAGGGCAAAGGTTCAACAGTGGCTTTAGGAAGGGCCTAGGATTTAGAAAGGGATTTGAAGGAGACAGGTGAATGGAAGCCCCTTCTGCACCAAACACCCAGGGGGGAAAAAAAGCAACAGAAAGATAGAAAAACAAAAAACCTGGTGGAGCTTGTGTTATAAGCCCTGGGGGACCTCATTCCAAGTTTCATACATTGTTGTGCATACGATTGGTGCCTGGTGCCTGGTGCCTGGTGCCTGGTGCCTGGTGCCTGGTGCCTGGTGCCTGGCAAAGGTTTGTTGTTGACAGGGCAATGAAACCAACGGAACAGGGCAATGAAACCAGCAGAACGCTCAGCAGGTAGGGAAGGTCCCAGGCAAGCAAGGAGCCAAGTGAAGTGCGTGGCATAAATTATAAGCTTATTGAGGGTGGGGAATCCGTCTGCAAATATCATGGAATTTTCTCCCCATAGAGCTGCAGGCATTTAAGGGATAAATGACACCAGCTAAGAAGTCAAATCTTTTGAAATAGTGACAATCCCCGTGAGGTGTGTTTCAGTTCTTTTTCAATTTCTCTCCTCTCTCAGTGATTTTTCTTTTTCCTTCTTAAAACAGGCAGTCCAAGTTTTGAGTCTGACATGCTTCTCAGAGTGGCCTGTTGACTTTAAATAAAGGGAAGGGACACAACACCCTTGGTTGGGAACATTGCGGGCAGCCATTGATTATGTGGGGCAAGAGGTCTGGCCTGGATCTTCATTTCGGGGCCACCTTGCCATGCTTGCGTTCATTCACCAAGCCAATAGTCACCAAGCATAGAGTGTGGGCAGGGCCCTGTGCTGGCCTTTGGGGGAGAAACAAGAACGTAGACACTAGAAATGGGGCCTTATGGGCAGGAAGGATGTAATTTTTTTTTTCCCAATTCCTCAGTATCTACCCCTCAGAAGGACACTGTGGGCCACCAGAAGTCATTGACTAGTTAGTATAAACGAACACTCAAAAATGAGGTTAGAGTAAAGGTTGAGTGGGGGGGGGTAAGAGGGCATGGAGGGCATGAATCCACTGCCTCAGAGTGGGTGATCCGTGAGGAGCGGAAGGCCAGCAGGCAAGATTAGAGGAACCCAAGACAAGTCATAGAGCTTTGCTAAATAATTAAACACACACGTGCGCACGCGCGCGCACACACACACATACACACACACACACACACACACACACACACACGACAAAACTTACAAGACACCTTAATGGAACTAGTAATAGAAGATATAAGCCCAGACTCAGGATTATCACGTACACGTGAGCACAGGAAACAGCAAAGATTGAAAAAAGATCTATACAACAACATGACAATTGTTACAATTATGTTAAAGAAAGGGATGATGGATGAACATCTTTAAATGAATTGTGGATTAGAAAATGTATTTGTTTCTATGTTAAATATCCTGATTTTGGTAACTGTACTGTATGCTCTGTAAGGGAATGTTCTAGTCTTAGGAAATATATACCGAAGTATTTCAGGGGTAAAAATAAAAAAGTTGTTCTTTTAAAAGTTTTTCTTTTAAAAAGAAATATATACAACACCTGTAGGGCACAGAGGGTGGAAGACTGACTTTGAGGAGTGAGGAAGGGAAGGAAGAAAGGGAGGCTTCACCAGGGATTTGAAATTTGAGGACAAGGTGGAAAAGAGAGGAGTTCATACCATATCTTCTAGATCCAATCATCTATTTCGGGGCATTTAGGTTCTTTCCATATAAGGGGTCAGGAAAAAATTATAATGAAATAAAAAATAAAATTAACAGTCAAATATAAATCAGAGATATTCTGCAGGGGAGAGGGAGGGAGAGGGATCAAAACAGGGGAGGGGAGAGCACAAGGGACTATGGTGATGGCGCACAGGTGACTTGATGGTGGGAATTTACAAGGACTACACCTGAGAGGAGAATGCATACACTGAACAAAAAGGAAGAGTGATGTAAAATATATGTAAAATTAAAAAATAAGTAAATTAAATTAAATGAACTGAGACTACAGGAAAAAAAAAAGGGCACTCACGGCTAGAAGAGAGGCTGGCTGAGGGCTTGCCAGGAGAAGGCCACAACTGGGGCAAAGGTGCAGCAGAGGCAGGAGTGGGACCCCCTCTCCACTATCAGAGTCAGGCCCACCTAGCCTGTTCTCCATGGGTGGGGGGATATGGAGGAAGACACTGAGGCACGAGACTCTGAAGGGACTATGGGCCGATGGGCGGCTGCTTCTGACATTGTAAAGTCAAGAGAAACTCCTCAGTAGACACAATTCTTCTCTGCAAGGCAACCACATGTGACCGAGCATATATATGTCATGCATGCAAAAAAGGACCCAAGACCATTTAAAAAAAACAATTTTAAAAATCAGCATCAACTGAGCCAAGAAGAGCTTGGACTTGGATGGGGTAGCCTCTGGATGCCAACCAGAAGAATGCAAAAGTACAGATTTGCAGCAAAATGTGCACCTCCATGTTCATTACAGCGTTATTCACAACAGCCAAGGGTAGGAAACCACCTAGGTGCCCATGTCAGATGACTGGCTAAAGATGTGATACATATACACAATGGAATACTATTCAGCTATGTATTTTTAAAAAAAGATGAAATCCTGCCACTGCAACAGCATGGATGGAACTGGAAGGGATTATGCTAAGTGAGGTAAGTCGGAGAGAGAAAAACAAATGACATACAATTCCACTCCTATGTAGAAGATAAAGAAACAAAACTAATGAACAGACAAAACCAAACAAAAACAAACTCTTTTACTATAAGAACAAAACAATGGTTCTCAGATGGAATGGGGGGAATAGGGTAAGTAGGGCAAAGGGTCAATTAGTTGGTGAAAGATGGAAATTAGACCTTCAGTGTCGAACTTAATGTAGGGCGTACAGATGTTGATCTATGATGCTATACACCTAAAAACTACACAGTGTTATAAATCATTGTTATTCAATAAAATGTTTTTTAAATTAACAAAATAAAAATTGGATTAGATAAACTCAGTTCCACAAAATGTATGAGCATCTATTCTGTGCAGGCTTTATGTTAGACCCTGGGGATGGAGAGATGCAAAGTTGGGGTCCCTGCCCACAAGCAGATCGGAGGCTGGTAATCAAGAAGAACTTCTTAGACAAAGTAGGTTTAGAGTGAGAGAAAAGGAATATGCATTGACTGTCAGTGAGACCTCAGGGGCTGGGCTTTTTAGTCTCACTATGAGCCACTAGGGCTGTGTGAGCGTCTACAGCGGTTGGTACACAGGCTTCAATGCCGCAATGTTAAAAGATAAAGCCAGAGTGGAAAGGCCATTTGGTGGTGAAAAGGGTCTTCTAAAGTGGAACTAATTGGCCTGTGCTTAGCCATAGCACATGTATTGGAGGACGGTAAAGAAATTGACCAAGAAAATTAGAAGCCAATCTCTTCCATTCACATGGATACAAAACTTGTAGAAATTGAATTCAGCAGTGTATAAAAAAGATGCTACTTCCTGCTCCAGTTGAGTGATCCTAAGAATAGAGGAGTGATTTAATATTAGGAAAACAATTAATATAAGTTACCACATTAAAAGGCAAAGGAGAAACTTTTTATCAAGATAATAAATAAAATTTTTTTATCCAAATAATTGTTGAAAATGGCATTTGCTAAAATTTACCCCCAATTCATAATGAAACTTTCTACCTGATAGAGAGTTTTTATTACATAATTACAGCAAACATCATTCTTTAAGATGAAATACTAGAAATAACCTATTTTAAAATCAGGAACAAGACAAAAATGTCCATATCAACTCTTCTATCCAGCGCTGGACTTGCTGTTGTATCCAGTGCAATAAGAAAAGAAAAGAAATAAAATGTAGCAGTTTGGGAAAGGATGAAACAAGACTGACATCATTATAGATAAAATAATTGTTTACTTAGAAAACACAAAACATTTTGTGGATAAATTGCTGAAATTAATTTTTAAAGCTTAGCAAGATTGGTGGATAATTTAAATTGCAGTTCCGTACTTCCCCAATAAACAGTAAGCCTCATTTAAAAAGATACCATTAAAAAATAGCAACAAAAATTAAACAACAGACATTAGTGATAAAAATGAAAGTACTTAGTAATAAACATGTCATAAGATATGAAAGACTTATATTTGAAAATAGCTTTTTTGGAGAGATATTACAAAAGATTTAAGTAAGTGAAAATATTAGCATGTTTGTGGATAAGTATCAAAATATGAAAATAATATCAGTTATATATTGATCTATAGAGTCACCTCAAGTCTCTATTTCAACAGGAGTCTTCAAGTAACTTGAAAAGGTAATTTAAAAATTTATACAGAAGGATGGATTAGAATCCTAGGAGTAATCAAGTTATTCCTAAAAAGAAAAAATCAAGGTGGAAGAAATTCCTGCTATATATAAAATCATATAAATATGTATATATAACCAAGTATATTAAATTATATATAATATAAAGGCATATTAAGTAATATAGTAGATAAACAGACAAATTGGCCAATGGAATTGAATAGAATTTCCATACACATATCTAGAAATCTAACTTATGACAGAGATGGCCCAGCAGATCACCAGAGAAAGGATAGATTATCCAATAAATGGTGCCCAGAATTTGTTATTCACAGGGGGCTGAGAAAAGGTGGATCCCTATCACACACACTATCCAAAAGTCAGTTTCTGTGTGACATAAAAGCAAAATGCAACTTTAAAATTTTTAGATGAAAATATAGAATTTCTTTATGCTATCAAGAGAGAGTATTTCTTATAAAAGGTATAAAATGTGCTAATATATTCAACTGTAATAAAAATAAGACCTTTCATCAAAATACATCTTAAAGAAAGTGAGAAGGCACAAAATGGGAGAGGATCTCTAGAATGTACATAACTGACAGATGACTATATAAGAAACTTTTCCTACAACTGTCTGCATGCTCATTTCCTTGTCTCTTCCAGAACCTAGTCTCAAATGTCACTTTTTAATAAAACCTTCTCTGACCACTGTTTTAAAAATTGCAAGCTCACCACCACTCCCTGCCCTGCCTATTACCCTTTCCTGCCTCATTTTTAGCCACAACACTTATCATTACCATAAATACTATATATGGAACTAAATAATTCAATTGTCTGTCCCCCCCCCCCCCAGTAGACTAGAAACTCTAAAATGAGGCCAGGGATTGTGGTCTGTTTTGCTCACTGCTGTATTCCCAGCATATACGAAGAGCGCCTGATACTAACAGGTGCTCAATAAATATTTGTCGACTAAACATGCTCCTACTGATCAATAATAAAAACACCAACAACCCAGTCAAAAAGTGAGCAAAAGAAGGCATTTCAAAGAAGAAAAGAAAAAAAAATCACTGGTCAATAAACACATAAAAAGATGCTTACATTTATTAAATCATCAGGGAAATGCAAATTCAGACCAAAACGAGATACTATTTTACACCCACCAGATTGGCAAACATTAAGAATTCTGGCGATACTAAATTTTGGCAAGGATGAAGAACACAGGAAACTGCTGGTGGGAGTGTAAATTGTTTCCCTCTTTAGAAAACAATTTGGGATTAGGTTGCACATGTGCCTAGCCTGAATGTCAGCTTATCTGTCCTTACGTTTATACCCTGGAATAATGCCACTCAAAGTGTGGTCCACAGACAGGTGCCAGCTGTAATGCTCTGTATCTAAATGACCTGCTACAAGCCACCATGTGTAAGTACAACCATTTAAAGCAAGATTTAGAAAATTTTACAGCAATTTGACACTGCCACCCTATATTTATTGTTATTTTTTAGACCACTTTTTATCATGGTCTAAAGGATATATAACATTAAAAAATGACCGTTTTAACCATTTTTAAGTATATAGGTCAGTGGCATTAAGGACACTCATGTTGTTGTGCAACTGTCACCATCCTCCCGCACTAGAACATTTTTCATCTTCCCAGACTAAAACTCCATATGCATTAAACAAACATTCCTCCTGCCTCCTTAGCTCCTGGGGACCATTCTACTTTCTGTCTCTATAAATTTGACTACCCTAGGTACCTAATATGAGTGGGATTTGTCCTCTTGTGACTGGTTTATTTCACTTAGCATAACTCTTTCAAGGCTCATCCATGTTGTAGCATGTGTCAGAATTCCATTTTCACAGCTAAATAATATTCCATTGAGTATATAAACCACATTTTGTTTATCCATTTGTTCATCCACGGACACTTGGGTTGCTTCCACCTTTTGTCTATTGTCAATAATTGCCACACTATGTTTATTGAAATATATGTCTGTTGATAATAGTTAAGAATTGAAGTTTTTTATTTGGGATGTCTCTTGGGTTTTTAAAAATGTCATTTTCCAAGTAATTCATGTTTATGATGTTTTACAAAAACTATCAGTCTGTGACAGATTGGAAAAAAAAATTTTTAAAGATTTATTTTTTATTTATACATACAAGCTGGGGTACAGGCCAGAGGCATGGGGTGGCGAGAGGGTTCACCAGAGCCAGAGCGGGGAGCAGAACAGGCAGATCAGAAATACACTGCTGAGGGGAACAGCGGGCGAGGCAGGAGAGGTCTGCCGCGCCATGTGGGATTCTCCCTGGCTGGGCGTCAAACTCGCGTGGCCGCTGCCGACAGCTCCACAGCGCAGCGCTTAACCGCTGCGCCACCGGGGAGGCCCTGATTGGAAAATTTTTTAAATTCACCCACAGAGAGTTCAAGAAGCACATACAGGAGCAAGGACTTTCAAGCTTCTCTGAAATCCACAGTAAGAGAAACTCATCACGTCACAGCCCAAGACGCATGATCATGACTGAAATGAAAGTTTCACAAAGTAATACTTAACCATTTCCACATGAAATGCACTAGGTAGTTATTACTCTGCCTCCTTTTTCAAGAAATCCTGGTTGAATCTATTATTGATTTCACAGCCCACTAGAGACCATGAATCCCAGTTAGAAAGTCAGTGTTCTTGAGAAATTATTTCATGTGTGTGTCAGGAGTCAAGTAAAAGCATATTCTCAATAGCATTATTCATAAAAGCAAAAAAAAAAGAAAAAGAAAAAAAGGAAAACAATTCAACATCCATCAATAGGAAGCTAAACAAGTAAATTGTGATATATTCACCTAAAAGAATATTACAGGGATCCAATCAATGTTTATTGAATGAATTAATAAACAGTTGTGAAAATGAAGTATAGCAACATAGAGCGATTTGGATGAATCTTAGAAATACCACGCGGAGTGGACAAAGCAAATCACAGTTGACTCTATGCTGAACAAAACTATTTTTAAAAAGCAAAAACAAACAAACAAACAAGGCTAAGTACTATAGAGTTTAGGGACATGTGGAATAAAACTATCTTAAACAACAAGGGAATGATAAACACAAAATTCAAGACAGTAGTTCTCTCTGGAGACTAAGCAAGAGATGGGATTGGGGAGGAGTTTACAGGTAGCTGACAGAATTGGAGATGTTATTAAGTTGGGCAGTTTATAAATGTTCATTTTATTATTATGCTTTATACTTAGATATATACCTTTATCTATCAGACATTTTTAGAGATAGAAATGAAGTTGATGAAATTGGAGGACAGAGAATTCTACCTACATGGAGCTGCCTAACTCTTTCATTGATATATCAAAATATCAATAAAATAGGGCCCCCTGAGCTTCTTCCAAGACTATGAGAAAATAGCTGATAAGCATTTGAGGGTCAGGTTGAAAAGAAGGGTATCAAGATAAGGTGTTAAATCAGCAAGCATCATTCACCCTTCCGGAGTACCTGTTCCAGTCTCCTTATACCCATCCAGCAAGCCCCCACCCCTAACTCCTTACAACAGCCACAGGATCTTCTGCATCCCTGAATTCTGGTTGCTCCTAGAGTTCTGGGTTGGAGATCTCAAAGAAGCCATGTAAGACCTCAAGGGCAGGGGCCAAGCCTTATTCACCTCCATAACTCTGATCTGCAGCCCACACCCACCCAGAGTAGGTCCTGGGCACTTGTTTCCTTATGAATGAATGAAGCACTTAATGAAAGAATAAATGACAATTGTAACTAAGCTAAGGAGGTTACACCATCTCCATCACTGCTGATATGTGAGAGTATTTCAGGCTGTCCTGACTCATGATCTCCCCTGAGGCACAGTGATGGGTGTGGCTTCCCCAAAGGCCTATATGAATCAAAGATTCAAGGCAAAAGGAGAGATGAGGTCAGGGGGTAAAAGTGGGGAAGCAGATGGCTTTAAAATAAAAAGGAGAAATCCTGGGAATTTCTAAAGTATCATTGGCCATATCAGAACATCGGTGATTATCTTTTTGATCCCCATTTAAATTTTTATCTGGTTCATCACAAAATGTTATGAGTACAGTACAGTGGTGATTAGCCTGGAATGGGCAGGCACTGTCTGGGTTTGAATCTTGATTCCTCCACTTACCAGGTAGACTAGGGCAAATTTCTCAAATTCTCCATGCCTCGGTTTTCTGATCTATAAAATGGAGCTTGTTACAGCACCTACTTCAATAGGACAATACGTGACTGACTGGATATTTACAAAGAGAGGAGAGCCTGGCACACAGCAAGCCCCACATCAGTGTTCAATAAAATCCTGACCTGGATTTGTAACAGGGTGGTCCTCAGGAGAAGGGGTGTGTCCCAGGTTCCCTGTCCCACCCAACGTAGGTTGGAGCTGAGCAGGATATGAGAAGCTTGAGACACACAGAAGAGAGGACACACACAGAGGAGACACACAGACAGAAGACAGGAGGAGACAGAAGAAGGATGGAGAGCCAGAAGAGGCCCAAGATGCAGAGAGACTTGTAAAGAAGCTGCACTGGCCTGGACTGGTTGAAATAGACGTGGGTGAGAGACCCGTGGGGAGGTTAACGATGGCTGTGTTGATTTTGGTTTTGATTTTGTTCTGTTCCTCTCAGAATTGTCTGACTGTTTCTGACCCTTTTGGATGGGTCCCTGCCGAGAGGTATTTTGGTTCCTCCCAGAATTGTCTGGCTGTTTCTGACCCTTATGTGTGGGTCCCTGCCAAAAGTTGTTCTAGACTTGTGGTAGGCTTTGGAGACTTGCTTTGGGCCAATCCCGTTTGGGTGGACTTGTACCCACGAGGAGTTGGTTAATATTGGGTGCTTGACTTAGAAAATATATTCTTTGTTCTCTGTCTTTTCTAATAGTATTAAAGTTTCTTTCCACAAAAGGTCCTATATGTTTTGTATTGACGCGGCGGATGGCAGAACCCATTTAGTACAGGGCAGGTCTGGGGTTTCGGGGGTGTCCCTCTCCCTGCCCTGTAACCGATTGACAAATACACACTTGTGTGCCCACATGCCCTCCGGCCCTCCGATCTTAGCTGTCATGTGGGCGCCTAGACTTCCATGGTGGGAAAACAATTTGGGGGGTCTTTGACATGGAAAGCCTTTGAGATTTCATTTTTAGGGACCATTGCTCTTGGAGCCTTTGCTTAGCACACAGGAAGGCCCGTCATCCTTGTTGAAATCTTCTGAGATGAACTTTATGTGTGTGAACTCATAGGCTCTGCCTTCACAAGGCACAGGTATCCCACTGTTCTGTCTTCTGCACCCCCACCGTCTCTGCTCCATCTGCCCTCTTGGACTGTTTCAACAGTCTCCTAGCAGATTTCCCTGTCTCCGGTCTCTGTTTCTGCTGGTTCATCCTCAGAGTGCTAGTTTGACCTCTAGAGTTGACCTTAGCCACGCCCTGCCACTGTATCGCTCTCCTTGTCTTTACAAACTTTTTTTTTTTTTTGGCAGCCAAATCAGTCAATGCATTGCCCCCACACTGGTCATATTTACACCCACCCACACAACACCATTTCCTCCGCTCCCAAGCCTGGAATGCTCTCCTCATGTCTTCCAGATCTGGGAAAGAGACTCTCAGAAGTGAGAGAAGGGCACCAAAATGGAGATTGGGGAAAATCACAAGCCGACTTTGCATTTCTAACTTGTTCCTTCACTTGGCCATGATCCCAGGAGTGGGGAAAGGATTCCCTCCTCCTCCTTCTAGAGAATCATTAGTGCATGATGGTTAAGAGCATGGGCTCTGGCTCTGTTACTTCCTGGCTGGGCAAGCTACTTACTTCTCTGTACCTCCGTTTTACTCCTCTGTCAAAGGGGGAGGGGAGTAATAGCACCCTCTGGAGTGGATATGCCGGTGCGCCCCAAAGACCCCCAGCCCTTCGAGACTGAGCAGTGTTGGCTGCTGACTGCTCACACAGCGTCCCTCCCGAGAATTGCCCTCAACCAAAGGAAGCTGCACTGCCCGAGATTCTGCCTCCTCCGAGGCAGTCTGCGTCCAGTAATGGGTAAATAGCGGGTACAACACCTGCTCTCCTGGCCTTGTACAATTCTAGAGGGCCATCTCAGCTTCTGATTGCCCCAGAAAATGGACTGAGACCACTGTTGTGACCACACCAGAGCCTCACTCCTCTTTCTGCCCAATCAGACTTGTTTTCCTTCCCCTCACAGGTGTTGTTCCCAAAACTACTCCTCAGAAAACTGCTACATGCCACTCTCTGCTTCAGGGTCTGTTTCCCAGGAAACCTGACCTACAACAGTTGGCAGGTCTAAGAAAGCAGCCTCAAAAATGGACTGTTGGAGCAGTATCACTGGCTGTCTGGCTGGCATAAAGGAAGCCTTGACTAATGGTGGGTGGATCACTGAGACTCCTTGACATGTGTTTGGGGTGCAAGTGCTAAAACTTTCTCTGCTGGTGAACTGAGATGGGACTCAGGTTAATGCATGAGGGTGAAGTAAGTTTCTAGTAAGTATGATTTGTGAAGACTAGAACGAAAGGTCTGTGACTGGGAGATGGCAGGAGGATTGAGTCCTTGGAGGAAGACAATAAAAGGCCCAGAATGATTAATCACCAATAGAAAGCAAAGTGTAAATGCTTGAGGGTGTCTTTGGTGACATATAAAGAGATTCTCATCTCCTATACCGAAGGGCAGAGAAAACTAAGGATCAGCCCCAGAACTTAATTATAACAGGAACAGGACTCCAGAGGAGATTGAATTCTCAACTCCAGCAGATCTGCTAATCCAAGGTCAGGGACCTGATTGGAAGGAATGGGAGCCTGAGATACTCATGAGCCTGCAGTCAAGATCTCAGTCAGGTCTGCAGTCATCTCAAGGTGCAGCAAAGCCTGATGCAGCAGCTTCCAAGCTTGCTCTTATGGCTTTTACAGGCCTTAGAAGATTCATTTCCAAGCTCATTGCTGCAGTTCCTGGTAGACCTTGCTGTCTCCCATGTGTCCTGAGTGTCCAAACAACATAGCATTTGGTGGACAGAGGCTTGGAGGAGAGGTGGGGGAAAAGGAGGAAGAGAATCCTCCAAGACAGAGCCAGTCTTTTGTGCCCTAGTCTTGGAAGTGCTATTCCATCTCATCTGCCATTTTCTATTCATTGGAAGTGACCACCAGGTCTAGACCACACTCTAGACCTTCTCTAGAAGGAGACGGTCTCCAGGTCGTGTGTTCTCTCGGAGAGAACTCTCTAGAGAGTAAATGTCAGTAGGCAGAGATCATAGAGGATCACCCTATCATCCGTCTTCCAGAACCTGGTGGACCTTTTCAGGTCTGGAGACAGCATGTCTCTCATGCCAAGAGACTAGCAGCAAGGAAAGGAGTCGGCATCCAGGCCAGGCAGCTGGCCTCCATCATCAGGAGGAGATAAGATGTGATAGAATGGGAGGCATCTCTTTAAATTCTGTCTGATATTGACAGTAAATGGACAAATGCAGCAACTACAGTCTGAGACCAAGCAGAGGTCATGAAAATGAGGAGCATCTAGACGGTCCAGGGGCGGTAACAGTGAGTATAAGTAGCAGTAACCTGGAGAATTGGGGCAGTTGTTTGTCCTACTACCTTTCAAGTTTCCCCAGAAAAAAGTATCCTGGAGCAGTCTCCAGATGAGGCAAACTCACTATACTAAGCATATGGATCGGAACACAGGGGTGGAGTGGAGTGGATGCTGTGGTGGACGGCACACACGCTCCCCCCTTCAGATCTGAGGTTTTCATTTCCCCCAACTTCCTGAAGTATTTGGTGCTAATAATACAGTTACTACAAGCATTGGAAGTCAAAGAAACCAGCCTTGCCCAAATTTACGCTCTCTCCCTAGAGGCAGTGGCATCCAATGACTCACTAATGAGTAGGTGAAAGAGTTGCATCCCCTTGCTTGAATTGAGACAACTCTGAAGGTCCATTGTAACTCCAGACCTGCCCATGGAATCTGCTGAGACGTCTCAAAACTGCTTACCAGTGCAGCTCCTTCTGCAAAATCTGGTGTCCCTCACCCTTCCCGGATGTTCCTAAGGCCACTCCCACTTCCAACAAGCAAATCCCTGACCCAATATCTGTTTCCCATGGAACCCAACACTTTCACACAGAAATTACATGAATAAATATCTGCAGTGGGTTTGAATAGTGCCTGGTACATAGCAAGCATTGTGTAAGTGATGATGATGGTCATTATGGTGGTGGTGGTGGTGGTGATGATGATAATGGTGATGATGATGATGGTGATGGTGATGATGATGATGATGATGGTGATGATGGTGATGATGACAGTGATGGTGATGGTGGTGATGATGGCCCTCTCCAATACCGTATAGTATCCTGCCCTCATTTCTTAAGCCTCATTATTACATGCACAGAACAGATTCTTCCATTTGGGGGTATGTACTGTTGGTGAAGTGATTTTAAGTATTTCAGGTAGTCTAAGTATTTTGGGTAGTCTACAAACATCTTTTATTTTAACTGCTCTGAATTAATGTTTTATTTTGTAGTAATTTTAGATTCACAAGAGGATGCAAGTCAATGAACAGAGAAATTCTATCACCTTACTCCCAATTTTCCTTATTGTTAACATCTTACACAACAATAGTACTATATAAAAGCTAAGAAATTGGTATTGGTACAATCCATGGGGCTTATTTCAATTTCATCAGTTTTATATGCACTCATTTGTGTGTGTGTGTGTGTGTGTGTGTGTGTGTGTGTGTGTAGTTGTATGCAATTCTATCAATATGTACAGCCTTGTATTCACCTCCAGAATCAAGATACTCAACTGTATCATCACCTCAAGATTCCCTTTGTTACTCTCTTATAGCTACCCACATGCTCTCCCCCAACCCCTAAATTCTGTTTTCCATTTCTAAAATTTTATCTTTTCAAGAATGTCATATCAGGGGAATCATACGGTACATAACTTTCAGGGATGGCTTTTTTTTTTACTCAGCAGAATTTCCTTCAGGTTCATCCAAATCATTGTGTGTATTAGTTCATTCATTTTTATAACTGAGTAGTATCCCCTGACAAGGATGTACTATTCACCTATTGAATGACATTTAGGTAGTTTTCAAGGTTTTGGCTATTCCAAATAAAGCTTCCATATTTGTGCACAAGTTCCTGAATAAAAATGAGTCTTCCTTTTTTCTAGAATAAATGCCCAATAATATAATTACTGATTTGTATGGTAAGTCCATGTTTATTTTTGAAAGAAAATGCCAAAATATTTTCCAGAGTGGCTCTACCATTTTACAGTTGTGCCAGCAATATATGAGTGATCTAGTTTTTCCAAATCACCACCAGTATTTGGTGTTATCACTATTTTTCATTTTAACAGAACTTGTTCACATTAAAATCATATTACTTTATATAACATATATTTATGACAAAGGATGCTATTTTTGCCTTGATAGCATTGATACAAAATTTTATTTTAACGTAAAAATGTAAGTTAAATCAAAGGAAAGTGTTAAGAAACAGGTCTAGTTCCTGTTGAGGGAAAAAATCATGACCTTGGTACATAAATATGTGAAGCTTAGCAAACCCTACCATAATTATCTATATTATAGGCTAAATAGGTTTCTGTGAATCAACCATTTTGTTTAAGTAAAAAATATTTTAAATAATTGATCCACAGTAAAGTCTTAAAATAGAACCATATGTTGGAATTTATTTCCATTCACTTTTATTGTTTCATTCTTTCAGAGAATGTTCTATAATATCTACTGAACTGGAAAACCCACAAAGACAGGGGTCCTATCCTACACCTGTTATAAGTCAGCATCTCAATGTCAATGGTGCTTCATAGCTACTAAATGTCTGGTGGGAGGTTCTGAGAATATTTGAAATTGCTTATCTGCTAGGCTGCTACACTGGCAGTCCCCAGTAGATCAAGTCTTCAGGTATTTACACCTTCACTGGAATGTCACACTGGGTCTATACTTTTCCAGAACCTTGGAGAATAGCAAGTGACCTAAGCAGAGACTTGATAAGTGCTTGTACATCAGGGTTTGTCCTCTTGGAATGTCCCTCCTGGAACACAACTGCCATGTAGGAAGAAGTCCAGACTATGATGCTGGAGCAGGGGACCACATGGAGAGGCACAAGGCCACATGTGGACCCACATGACCCAAAGTGCCCCAGCCAATTTGTCCACTGCACGTGGGCACATAGGGCCCAGGTAAAAGTACATGGGACACATCAGTCAGGCCACTGAATCAGAAGAAATAAATCACATTAGGCTTTGTCATGGTTGGTTACAAAGCACTAGGCTGCCTAGACTGAGGGAAGGAGTCCTGTTAGCCACCTGGTCAATTAATCCACAATGATGGGCTTTGGATAGTTAGAGAAGATGGAGAGGACATAAGCAGAGAAAAAAGAGAAGGAGTACAGGGAAGAATGGTCAGAGTGGGCTTATTAAAATTTCAGGATGTTAAAGTCAAGGAATCATAATATTGCAATCATAATATTGCAATGGCCATAATACTGGGAGGTCACACCCCTCCCCACCATGGCTAACAAGTGACCTAAACACCAACCCCCTTACTTGGAGGCCTATAGCAGAAATCACCAAGTGACAACAGAACTCTTCCCTAAAGACCTTAGCCCTCCTGACAGCCACTAACCAATTAACCAGAGTTGGCACAGGATGTGGAACCAACCTCCACGTCCAAACTTTTCCATGATTTGACTGATAAATGACCCCAAGACCTAAGCAATTTCTTTGCACAACCCATCCCAGAGTTGGAAAGTAGTCATGTGAGGAATGAACCCCAGGGTTCCTGAAGATCTTAGGAACTGGTCAATTTTGGTTCCAGGGCAGACTCTGCCACTTGTCAATTAAGTGGTCTGGCAAGACAAGTCACCCAAGCACTGGGGTGTAGGCCAGAGGTTGGAGGGGTGAGAGGATTCACCAGAGACAGAGTGGGGCGCAGAATAGGCAAATTGACTGAAAACCACTGCTGAGGGGAGCAGCAGGCATGACAGGAAACCACTGCTGAGGGGAGCAGCAGGCATGACAGGAAAGTATCTTTCCCTTTCCTTTTGTTTTCTACTGGGTTTTCTATGTGGGTCAGCTCCCTGGCCGGGGATCGAATTCAGGCCACAGTGGTGATTGCCTGATAGCACTGAGACTTAACCCCTATGATAATATTCTATCTCATGTGGAGGATTATGGGTACCTTGGTGATGGATGTGGTGTGAAGGGGGTGTTTTCATACTTCATGTACAAATCATATACAATGTTGTGAACTAATGTTAACTCAAAAAATTAATTGCTGAAAGAACTAAATGGGTTAATATATGCAACAGAAACTTGTGAACCACCATGCCTGGCACCAAGGGGGTCTCTCAGAGTACAGTGACTCCCCAACAGATGGCACAGAGTGCCTGGAAGGAGAATTTAGAGCATTAAACTTGACCCATGAGAATGAACAAGGAGAAACTAACGTACTTTGTCCACAGCAGAGAAAGTAGGGGGCATGGAAGCCAGAAGGGAGGGTGGGACAAGGAAGGGGTGTGGTGCCTGGGAGAAAAGTACCTGCTTTCTGTGCTGGGGGTGGCAGCAACAAACTACCCAGCGCCACCCTCATCCCATGCTAACTTTCTAAAAATTTTTCTTTTTAGCTATAATATAAGAACATAACATTGAATCCTTGGCCTTCACAAAACTTTCTCAGCAAAGCGAAAGTTAGTTCCCAAGTTTGGGTTTCATTCTTCCTCTCTGGACCGCTCCTGCAGTTCTTATAAGACCCCCTGAGCCTCCTTGTTCTCTCCTCCCCAAGTCCTTGAGGAGTACCACAAATGCCCATTCCATTCACATTCCTCAACCTGGCCCTTTGGCTAACTTGCATAAGGGCCTAGACAGGTTCTACACCCCAGCCAGGCTGTGAGATCCCAGGTGAGATTGCAGCAAACCAGCACACACTGATCCACTGACCAAGGATAGCACTCCAATGCTTTCACTCACCTCAGTCTTGCAAAAGAAGCCAGCCTTCCCATAATTCTTTCCTATGCCAGGCAGGATTCTTTGGTTGTAAGCCACAGAAACAAACCTTGGCCAACTTAAGCAAAGGGATATATTGGGAGGACAGCACCAGGTCAGAAAATCAAGTGACTGCTGAGAATGAGGCTGGAAGAGTCAGGAACAAGGACAGCCAAGACATCCCGGAATAGGAGCTAGTCAACCATCTTGTTAGGATACCGCTTCTTGCACAGCCTTATTTTATCTTTCTGCCATTTTGTTAAGAGTCCAAGTCTTCAAACCTGATTGGCTCAGCTTGAATGCAATGTTCCCTCCTTTGCCACTTTGATTGACAGACTAAGAATGAAACCACTGGGGCAGAGTAATTGTGCAAAACTGAAATGGGGCCATTACTAAAGAAGGAAGCAGGATCTTGGCCACCCCAAAAACTACACATGTCCCAAACATCCTGTTTCTTCCCACTTACACAATTCATCTGAACCACCAATATCCAAGGTGCTGCCTATGAAAAGTTGACAGAAATGCAATCTAAAACTGGTAATAAACAGTACCAAAGTCAGCGGAAGGACACTCAGTTGGGGGAGTGGAGGGATTAGGCCTTTAGGGTCAAGAGGCCCAAATTCTAGTCCTAACACTGCTACTATTCGTGATGGTGTACTCGGTGATCCATTGAGCGGGTCAAGATAAGCATCAAAATAGATAATGTGTTTGACAGTACTTGGAAGGCCATAAAACATGCAGACACGAGGGACTATTATTGGCCTGTTTGGGTTTTTTTAATTTATTTTACAGATGGCATCATATTGACCACTTCACCTGAGATTGCATTTGGTCAAAAGCAGTGCGGCTCTGACCTTAGCTGGCAGATAGGCTGCAGTGAAATGAGATGAAGGAGAGTGAGTCCTGCAAGTGATACAGTGGACAGTCTTATTTCAGCCTATTTTGCAATGCAATGATCTTGAGGAAATATCAGGATGCAGTTCATAGAGAGTTCTTACTAACTCAGAAAAATCAACTCCAGTGAGAGCCAAGAAATAGAAAACTGCCAGGGTGTAGGAAATAGCCATTTGGAAGAACACATCAGATATTCAATATTCAACACAGAAATTGAGTGGCAATGTAGCATAGTCGTTCAGAACACAGGCTTGGCGTCATGAAGAACTGAGTTTGAACTCCAGCCGCATCCTTGCCTCATCTCTCTGAGTAGAATAATCATTCCACACTATCATCATCCCACAAATATTTAGGGAGGTCTTATAATATGTCCAATATTAGCTTAGGCACTGGTGATACAATATAGATTAAAAACTCCTACCCTCATGGACTTTACATTCTAGTGAGCGAAGAAAGTAAATTTTTTTAAAAAAGGAAACTATACAGTATATCAGGTAAGAATACCTACTCTGCACAAAACAAAGCAGGGAAAGAAGTCAGGGGATGATTGGAGAAGAGCTACTAGGATCTATAGGGTGGTGAGGAACCTCACTCTGATGGTGACATTGGAACAAAGAGTTGAAAGTAGGGGAGGACTGGGACGTGTAGATGTCTGGAAGAAGACTATTCGAGGGGATAGCAAGGACAAAGACCTGCTGATGAGAACATACCTGAAGTTCAAGGAACAACAAAGCAGCCACGATGGTGGAGAAGATCTTAAAGAGGGAGAGAAGATGAAGATCAGAGAGTCGCTGGGGATGGAACACTTAGGCCTATTGGGCCCAGAGCCTGGTATTTCCTCTGAGTCAGCAGCAGCCACCAGAGGATTTTAAGAAAAGTAATGTGACTTAATTCACATTTTTTTTTAGATTTATTTACACATACAAGCTGGTGTGTAGGCCAGAGGTGTGGGGGGAGGGTGTGAGAGGATTCACCAGAGACAGAGGGGGGAGCAGAACAGGCAGATGGACTGAAATACACTGCTGAGGGGAGCAGCAGGCAAGACAGGAGAGGTCTGCTATGCCATGTGGGAAGCTCCCTGGCAGGGTATTGAACTCGTGCTGCAGTGGCTCTGGATAGCTTCATAGTGGCGCGACTTAACCTGTTGCACCACCAGGGAGGCCCTTACTTCACATTTTAAAGGCTAATTTGAGCTGTTGTGTTGTGGGCAAGGGCAGAGGAAGGAAACCAGTCAGGAGCGTAGCAAAACTCCAGGTGAGACTTCTAGTTTCTGGTCTAGCACGTAAGAAGCTGAGAACTTGTTATTTTGCCCTAACAACGAGCAAAAAGTTGAACTAAGTGAAAAGGCAATAGCCCTTCTTAGATGCATCAGAGAAGTGAGGTTCTCGGGGCTGCCAAAATTTGGAGACAGGGGAGTATGTAAAATCACAACTTATCAGAGCAGAAACCATGCAAAAACCTCTGTGGGAAGCGGTTCTGGGGTAGGAAAACCCAAACAGTAATTGACAAACTGCTGAAGGCTCAGTGTGAACAAGTCTGAGAGTTAATGACTCCAAGGGGACCTTGTCATTGAGGAGCACCCACACTTTTGTGTAGGTTTTACCTCTAAGAACTCCACCAGGTTCTCATAGTGAATATCAGAGAAAAATCCCTTCCTGTTTCTGGCACTAATAAAGGGAAAGGAACCACTCAGAAATATGTCAGGTCATTCTGTTCTTCTTAACAAGGCTTACTTTCAAGAGAAACTATTTTACCAGAGCCTAAATTATTGGGGATTTTCCAGAGCTTAACCAACATGGAGGAAGGAAAATACCCAACTCCAGCCCTCTCTAGTCATCCTATCCTAGGGAGGGACAGAGAAGCACTTGTGAAATCCACATTCCAGAGGTATAGACTCACTATAAGACTAGGAGATAATCATACAACTATAGGACGTGTTTCCTCTTCCCATACCATACCCTGCATTAACAAAAGCTTATTTACCACAGTTTCCTTTACCCAGTACATTGTGCCTGGTTATCAGGGAAAAAATTACAAGGTATACTAAAAGGCAAAAAAAAAAAAAAATGGCCTAAGAGATAGAACCAGATTCAGATATGGTAGAGAAGCTGGAATTATCAGACTGGGAACTTAGAGCAGGTATGATTCATATGCTAAAGATTCTAATAAATGAAGTAGACAGCATGCAAGAACAGATGGGCAATGTAAGCAGAGAAATGTAAATTCTAAGAATGAATCAAAAAGAAATCCTAGAGGTCAAAAGCACTGTAACAGAATTGAAGAATATTTTTGATGGGATCATTCATAGATGGCACATAGCTGAGGAAAGAATCTCTGAGCTTGAGGATATCTTAATAGAAACTTCCAAAACTGAAAAGTAAAGAGAAAAAAAAAAAACCAACAGAGCAGACCATCTAAGAACTGTGGCACAGCTACAAAAGGTACAGCATTATGTAATGGAAATATCAGAAAGAGAAAGAGAGAGAAAAGAACAGAAGAAATATTTGAAGTAATAATGTCTAAGAATTTCCCCCAATTTTTTTTTAAGATTTATTTATTTATGCATATAAACTGGGGTACAGGCCAGAGGCATGGGGCAGTGAGAGGGTTCACCAGAGACAGAGTGGGGAGGAGAACAGGCAGATCAACAGAAATACACTGCTGAGGGGAGCAGCGGGCGAGGCAAGAGAGGTCTGCAGTGCCATGTTTGAATCTCCCCTGCCAGGCATCGAACTCGTGTCGCCACTGCTGACAGCTCCACAGTGCAGCGCTTAACCACTGCACCACCAGGGAGGCCCAGAATTTCCCCCAAATTAATGTCAGACACCAAAACACAGATCTAGGAAACTCAGAGACTATCCAGTAGGATAAATACGAAAACAGACAAACAAAAACCCAACCACTAAATTACACTTAGGAATATTTTATTCAAAATGCAGAAAACCAAAGCTAAAAAAAAAAAAAAAAAGCCAGAAGAAAAAACACCTTATCTATTGAGGAACAAAGATAAGAAACACACCCAACATCATGCAAGCAAGAAAAGAGTAGAGTGAATTTAAATTGTTTAAGGGAAAAACATGGCAATCTAGAATTCTGTACCCCATGCAATTGTCCTTCAAAAGTAAGGAAGAAATAAAAAATTTCTCAAACAAAAAATGAGAAGGTTTGCTGCTAGCAGACTTCTCTTTGTAAGGGAATGATAAAAGTTCTTTAAGAGGAGGAAAAATGATACAGGTCTAAAACTTGGTTTTATATCACGACAGGAAATATAAGTAAAAAAGGAACAAATAATGGTAAAATTACTTTTTAATTTATTTGTTTATCTAATTTATTTTTCTTATTCTTAATTGATTTAAAAGTGTTCAAAATAATAATAGCAACATGGATTCAGTAATGTATGTCTGTGCTAAAAGGAAAGACAATGCTACAAGAGACACGAGAAGAGAATTAGGATTATGTTATTATAAAGTACTTGCACTAACCATGAAATGGAATAGTGTTATTTGAAAGTGAATTGGTATTGTGTTACATGAAATGGATAATCTTGGGTTTGGTGATGACTTTTTAGATACACCATGATTCGTGAAAGAAATAATTTGACAAGTTGTGCTTCATTATAATAAAAATCTTCTGCTCTGTGAAAGACACTGTGAAGAGAATGAGAAGAGAGTCACAATCCAGGAGAAATTATTTCCAAAATGCCTATCTGATAAAGGATTGCTATCCAAAATATACAAAGAGTTTTTAAAACCCAACAATAAGAAAATGAACAACCCAATTATAAAAAGTGCCAAAGATCTTAAAAGACCCTTCTCCAAAACAGATATCCAGATAGCAGCAAGAACATGAAAGATTTTTGACATCATTTGTCAAGTTAAAACAATGAGATACACACCTAATAAAATGATCAAATTCAGAATACTGGATTTTTTTATACCACTGACAAAAATTTATCCTTTCAATAATGAGACGACAGCACTCTGAGTTGTCTATTTAGAGCTGCAAGATTCATGCTAATTAAGATTCCCCCCTTAGATCTAAAACAAGACTCCTATGAAAAGAAAAAAATTTAAAGCTCTCCAAAATAATTACATTGCATTTAAATGCTGGCAAGGATGTGGGGCAACAGGAACTCTCATTCATTGTTGGTGGGAATGCAAATGACACAGCCATTTTGGAAGACTTTTTGGTGCTTTCCCATAAAGTTTAACATACTCCTACCATATGATACAGGATTCACACTCTCGGTTTTACCCAAAAAAATTGAAAATGTATGTCCACACAAATACCTGCACACAGATGTTTAGAGCAGCTTTATTCATAACTGCCAAAACATGAAAGCAATAAAGATGTTCTTCTATAGGTGAATGGGTAAATAGACACTGATATATTCAGGCACTGGAATATTATTCAACACTAAAAAGAAATTATCTAGTAAGATATGGAGGAACTTTAAATGCAAATGACTAAAGAAAAAATCTGAGGAGGCTACCTACTGCATGATTCTGACATTTTGGAAAAGACACAATTATGGACTCTGTAAAATGCTCAGTGGTTGCCAGGGCTTCAGGGGAGAGAGGGATGAAGAGGCAGACCATGGAGAAATTTTAGGACAAGGAATCGATTCCATATAATACTACGATAGTGTATATGTGCCCATTATATGTTTATCAAAACCACTGACAACATAAACACACTAGTGAACCCTGATGTAAACTATGGATTTGAGATGGCAATACTATGTCTATGTACGTTCATCAGTTATAATCAAAGTATTGTTCTTTAGGGGTGTGTGGGGATGTTGATAGTTGGGAGAGAGGGAGGTGGGCAAGGGGTACATGGAAACTCTCAGACCTACTCAATTTTTCCTTGAAGCTATAAATGCTCTCAAAATTAAGACCATTTAAAAAAATCCAGGTAAGAGATGATAATAGCTTGGGCAAGGGTGGTAACTTTTGGAGTAGGAGGTAGGGAGGAGGAGAAATGGATGTATTTTGAAAGAAGAAACAACAGAAATCTCCAGCAGGTTGGCTGTGGAGTGTAAGGGCAAGAGAAGATTCGTCTTACAGCTTAGACAAGACAATGCATGACAAAGACATCGCATGATGCCAAGCACGTACTGGATATTCAGCCAATGCCAAAATCTCATAAAATCTGAAAAGGTGATAGTACTTGACAAGGTAATTAATATCTTAATTAGATAACTTGGGAGGCAGGGAGTGGGACACAGGGAGCTCAAAAGGAGTGGGTAGTCAAGCTCTAGTCAACTCTGATAAACCTTCTTTTACAGGCAGTGTTTTCTGTGGTCAGCAGCTCATTTCTGGAAAGAAGAGATAAATGGAGTGGGAAAAGAGTAAATCAAGAATGATTCATTCCCAGACCAGTATGTAATAATAACGCCATAGGTAACACTTATTTAGTCATCACAATGTCATATTAGTCAGACTGGCAGGGTGTTATATTTTTTCAAAGCTAGGCCAGCCTCTTCAGTGCTTTCAGCCTGAAGTAAAAGAGATTTGTGTTAAGGTGTGGGGAAAAAAAGCAAAAGGATTAGTTCTCTAAACATGAATGGTCAAATCCCAAAGGATATAATTCTACTTCCGTTGATACAGCTTTATTCTCTGAGCCCTAGTATGCATTAGGTACATTCATTTCTCTATTGCTGAAATCAGCCGTACTAGCAAAGTTGTTTTTATTGTGTCCATTTTACGGATGGGAAAAGTAAGGCTTACATGGGGATCACTAGCTGAGGAAGAGTGAACTGGGGTTCAGGCCTACACCGGTGTGGTCTCCAAGGCTCATGCACATAGCACACTGCCTCACCTTAGTTTTACTAACAGTTGTCAACCTTCATTGCAGACTTCCCTGTGCCAGCCTGGTGTTTTATAGCTATTACTATGAACTACTGTCATCACTACTTTAAAGATTAGATAATTAAGATCTAAAGAAGTTAAGAAGTTCACAGTGAACTCCTGGTAAGTTGGGACCCAGGTAGTGTGGTTCTAGCTGGCCGAGTCCATACTTTCAGGTTTTCCAAAAAAGCTGTCTTTTTAATATATAGTGAAATATATTCACGGGAACAATTTTAGAAAAGACAACAAAGGAGGAAAGATACCTATATTTTTAACATCATAATTATCATTTTGGTAGATAACTTTTTAATCTTTTTCCTACACAAACATGCACACACACACACTCTCACACATTTTATACAAAAATGAGATTGTATTATTTTTGCTTTTAACCTATCCTTCACTCTCTTTTCTAATAATAAGTTGTCAACATCTTTCTACAATGGTGGTTTTTTAAATTCTTTTGGGTCATGCACCTTTTTGAGATCCATAAGAATCCTCCTTCCTCTCAACCAAAATGCATGTTTGCTCACGTGCGCACGCGCACATACACACACACACACACACACACACACACACACACAATATTGCATATACTTGCAGAGATTCTCTGAACCATGAACCCTAGCTGAGAGCCTCAGTTCTACAACCTGAATAATACGCCATCATGGAAGGATGCCCTATGAGTTATGGAACCAACCTAAATCAGTCCCCTATGGTTGGACATTTAGATTATTTCCAATTTTACACTATTACAAACAACATTGCAATGACTATCCCTATGGATAAATCTTTGAGTATAGTCCTTTTTATTTCCTTGGGATCAATTCCAAGAGCACGATCATTTTGAAGGCTTTTGATAGTATTTCCAAATTGCCCTCCAGAAAGGCTGTATCTACTTACGTTCCTGCCAGCAGCGTCTAAGAGGGCCCATTTCCCCACATCACTGCTCACATCCGGTCTTATAAAGCACTATATTTTGTACCTTTTTAACCCTGGCTCAGAACTTTGCTTTCTCTTTTTGCTGTCTTGAAGGCAGCGATTTCTGGCTCAAGGAACTGGAAACAGCAGTCTTTGGGGAAGACTCCAGACTGGGGATTGCTGTCTTTCCTGCTTCAACAAAGCCCCAAAGGCTCTGGTTTCCTAGATTTAGCAGGAGATCCTTCTTTTGAAAATTGCTTTGCCCTGGTCTTAGGTTAGAAGAGACCATTTCTGGGTGAGAGGAAAAAAACAGGCTAATCTTTAAAAATAAAATCATGGTTGATTTTTAAAAATTTATATTATGAAATATATGTCCTCAGAGGAACCAGGACAGTTCCTTTTAGTGGATCTTAAAAATTACAGACAAGTCATTCTGTAATGTGACTGCTCCTTCTCTCCCACTCTAGACAGCCAAATCTGGTTCTTAATGTATAAAATTTACTGGAAAATAAAATACCTTATTTTGGACTGGAGAACTCTACAAAAGTGGTTAGCAAGAAAAGTCTCTTGCATCTAGTAGGCACTCAATGGATGTTTGTTGAATTGCACTGGACGACTTGGACATGCACCCTGGAGTAATAGGGGATTTCGTATACGTGTTTAACTACTAAAGCTTTCATTAACTGTGGCAGTGTTAAATACAGTCGGTACTAATGAGGGGGAGTGGTGACCTGAATACACTAAAACAGAGGGAAATCCCAGATCCACTTTATTTAGTCTTGAAATACAGTACATGATTTTTTTTTCTTATAACAGATGTACCTTTCCCATTCAGTTTGGCTTAGGAGTATATTACAATGAGATTATCCTCCACGAGCCCACAGAGAACCTGCTGTGTGAAGTAGTCATCAGGATAGATTTAAAAGTCACCAAAGAAATCTGAATATGGACATAATCGATGCTATAAAGAAATAATTCTTGTGTCAACGGTAATATTGATATTTTAGCTATGTAGGGATGTGTTCCTTTCTGTTTAAGATGCACACTAGAATTAACAAATAAGTTATCGTGGACAATCTGCAAAAGAGATAATAAAGATTTCAGTATATTATACCAATATGCTATTTACGGGAAGGATTTTTGTGTGTGTGCAAACCAGTTTAGATGTATTAACTTGAATCCTTCCAACAAACCTCTGCAGGGCAGGTATCATTATCCCCATTTCATAGATGAATAAACTCAGAGGCAATAGTGACTATCCAATGCTTCTGTCCCACTTCTGCTGCAGGGAGCACCCCCCTCTTAGACACAGTGGTAATGAAACAAACAGTCAAAGCATCTGGCCCACCTGTCCAGATGGGGGTGTGGGACCCAGTGATCCCCTATAATCCTCAGTTGCCTGAAGCAAAACTCAGACCAGTGATGTGGTTGCTCTGAGAAGCTCATCCAACAGCCTCTCTGAGGTAAGGGTTGAAGCTTTTCTGTCCATTCTGTGAGCTTCCCCAGCCCAAGGTAGCCACCACTGATCCCTACCACATATAACCAGACTGTTGACCGGCAGACAGAAATGTTCCCTGACTCACCCTAGACTGCCCAGCTAGTAAGAGGCAGAGCAAGGATTTGAACCCAGGGCTGTCTGATGTCAAAGGCCATGTCAGGCATACCTAAGGGGTCAAGCTCATGTGACTTCCAATCCTGACTTTCCCTTCCCTGCCATCTGCTTCTTCCCTATAAAATTCTTAATTCCATGTCTCTAACCACAGAGGTGTCGTATACATCCCTGAACAAAAGCAGCTACACCTCCACCTTGGGTACCTGCTTGGGTCGTTCAGTGATGAATTTAATCCATATCCCCCAGACTAGTAAAACAAGCTACTCACACCATCTCTTTGTAGCTAGATCAGCATTGACGAGGAGCTATGACAGGTTACCTAGTCCAACCTCCTGCCTCAAAGAAAGGCTGCCCTAAAATCCACAGAATTGAATCATGACACAGGAGTCACCTGTGTCATCCCCGTGATCACCAGCTACATGGCCAATGGGATTTGAACCAGGTCATCCTGACTCCAGAGCTTGCCTCTCCAACCACTATTCTCCACTACCTCCTCTTATCCTTCAGGAGAATGGATTTTTCTAGAGAGGTCAAGCACATATAAATAGTCCTTCACTTCCTCCCAGTCTCTGCTCAAATGTCACGTCATCAAAAAGAGGGTAAACCAGGTGATGTTGGGAGGGACAAAGGTTCCAGAGAAAAGGAACGTGCAAAGATCCTGGGGCTGGAAGGAGTGTGGGGAATTGAGCAAACTGAGCTGATGAGAGGGATACGTTCTTTCTCCTCCCTACCTCACCTGGTTAAACCCCTCTTTTTAATGAGGTGACATTTGAGCAGAGACCAGAGGAAGTGAGGACACTATAGGCGCTTATGAAGTGCCATGTATACTTCTAGTACAGAGACAAGCCAGGGAAGAAGGTCTCTGAGGGCAGTGGGAGCCCCATACGCTCTACTGTCAGGTCAGTCTCATAGCAGGTGCGTGACCTTGGACAATCACCTATCTTCCCTGAGCCTCATTTTCCTCATCTGTGAAATGGGGCTAATAATAGCAGTTCCACCCTCACAGGTTCTTCAGATGCCTGTATCCGATGATAAACTGCCTGATTACAGTACAGGAGCCAACAATGCCACTGCTTCCTTTCCTAAAGAATTTAGGACAGTTGATTGCTTATTCCTATTTTTAAAGATCTCCAAGGAAAGAGAAACCATGGCATCCCTCGGTAGCTAGTGCCCGTGTTTCACAACCCACTTAGCTGATGTGTGAATATAGCACAGAGGCCCACATCCAAGGAGGCTGGAGGAGGCTGGGAGGCCTGCCAAGCAGCCTGCTGGACGCTACCCATCCTATCTCTTTCCCAGCCCTTGCCGCCCAAATATACATATATTAGCTTAGCCATCCTTCACCAGCCAGCCTCCTCTTGGAACCCTTGCTGATTATCCCCTGGTTTGAATGTTTTTCAGTCTTTTAACCACTGAAACACCTGTTGGCTCTAACATTCTTCAGGCATTTGCCGAAAACAGTCTGGATCTTAATTGGTTGGTGCAATAAATACATACTGAATGCTTCTACAAGGCCTGACAGCATCCCAAGCACTGGGCACACACCAATGAATAAAACAGATGAGGTCTTTGCCCTCAAGAAGCTCACATTCTAGCGGAAGGAGAGGGAGACAGAAAATAAATACAGTGTCTGTCAATTGATCAAAAGTGCAATGGGGGCCTCCCTGGTGGCACAATGGATGAAGTTGCAGCACTGTGAAGCTATCCAGAGTCACTGTGGCACAAGTTCGATCCCTGGCCAGGGAGCTGACCCACATGGCGCAGCAGACCTCTCCTGCCTTGTCCGCTGCTCTCTCAGCACTGTACGTCAGCAGATCTGCCATGTTCTGTGCCCCACTCTGTCTCTGGTGAATCCTCTCATCCCCTCCCCACACCTCTAGCCTACACCCCAGCTTGTATGCATAAATAAATCAATCTTTGGGGAAAAAAAGTACAATGGAGGAAACCGGACTGGCATTGGGAACGGGGTGGCTATTCTGTGGAGGAAGAAGGCAAGACCTGATTCCTGCTCACCCCACACCAGCTCCCTCTCATTATCTGTTTGTTGAATTCACCACACTCTTCCAGCCCCAGGACCTTTGCACGTTCCTTTTCTCTGGAACATTTGTCCCTCCCAACCTCACCTGGTTTACCTCATTTTTGATGAGGTGACATTTGAGCAGAGACTGGGAGGAAGTGAGGGGACTATTTATATGTGCTTGATCTCTCTGGAAGATTCCCTTCTCCTGAAGGATAAGAGGAGGCAGTGGAATAGTGTCAGAGGGGCAAGCTCTGGAGTCAGACGGCTTGACTCAAATCCCTGCCCTAATTGTACAATTCCCAGCTTTCCCAATCTTAGTCATTTCCTCTGGAAAATGAGAAAGATCACCATCTCATAGGGATATTGTACAAATTCAATGAAATCATGAATGTTCAGTGTGCAAAGGGATTTACCCTAAGCTAGTGAAACTTTAGGAAGCTCCCTACCCCCAACATACACACACACAATTACAAAAGCCTCTTCCAGCACCTAGCCAGAATTAACATGGTTGTATGTATTTGTAAAACGTGTCCAATTCTGTAAAATTACCCAAGAATATTCAGTTAAGACTATTCTGTCATCCCAATTCCCTTCCATAATACTTCTCAATCCAACATCACTCGAGGACACGGGCCTTTCATATTCGTAGTTCTGTTATCTTCTTTTTAAAGAGAGTTACCCTCAAAATGCATAAGCTGCAGGCCTCACAAAACTTGAACCTACACCTTCCTGGCACATGTAGGCAGCCACTGAGTTCCCAATATCCAGGTAAGTGACCTGCAGAGAGCAGATGCTGGGTGAATATAATACGAATGATGGAACGATGGAGAGCAAAAGCTTCAGGGAGCAAGGGACCTTAAAGTATTAGTTGCCTCCCACCCCCACCCCCCTGAAAACTGTTGAAGGACTGTCAGAACCACTGAGAGACTTCTAGAGGTAACCTCATTAGGAGAAAGGAGCAGAGCTAGTACTCTCCCTTCTCTTGGGTGGAGAGGCAAGGTTCACTGGCTGAGGCGCCATCCAGAGTGCTGAGGGATGTGGGCAGGCACTGGGGGAGCACAACCCACTGTTGCCCCAGGACCTGGAGGAGGAGACTTTGGGAAGCAGGACAACACACCTCCCATGGGATCCCCAACTCCAAAGCCTCATCTGCAGACCCCAGCACCCTCTGGAGCCTTCCTGAGCCCTCCGAGCCAGGAAACTCTTCTACTTAAGCTAAAAAGTGCTTGAAATCTACACTCAGCCTGGATAGGAACTGCTCCCGCTCTTAAGGGTTGGGGTTGAAAAAGTGCAAGACCAACTTGCAGAGGAAAAACCTTCTCCCTGCTAGGAAGCCGTTATAAAATCACTTCTCAGACTTTTATTTCCCAGCCAAATGATGCCAATTACTAAGACCAAAGCGAAAGACCATGACTCACTGGTGTCCCCAGTTCTGACGGCTGACTGCCATAAATTCTCTGGTCCCCGAAGTCCCTCCGCCTTCTCCTTTCTGACCATTCCCCAGTCATTGCCCAGAAAGTCATCCTCTATTCTTGCTTTTCTCCAGGAGACTTCTAGGACTTCTGAAAGATCTGCCAGTCCATTTGCAAGGTCACTCAGGTCTCTCTGTCCACCTCCCAGGCAGACTCAGGGAAAGATGAGATTTTAGTGTCCTCGTGTGTTTTCTCTATGTGTAGGCACATTTATTTCTAACATCGATTAAATAGAGTCTTTGACCATCTTTGGCCATCCTCAATCCTCCCTTCCGTCCTCCCCTCCCTTCCCTGGGGAATAAACATATAAGTGTATAATAGAATGTCAGGCAGTGGTAAGTGCTGTCTAGGAAAATAAAGCTAGAGGCAGGGGGGAGGGGTGACCCTTTCAGAGAAGGGCAGCAGAGAAAGCCTTTCTGAGCAGATGACATTTAAACACAGACCTCAATGAAATGAGGAAGGAAATCATGCAAAGGGTGTGGAAAGATGATTCCAGCTAGAAGGAAGAGCAAAGGCAAAGGCCCTGGGGCAGGAATGAACTTGGTAATTTCAAAGATCTCCTCATGACGCAAGAGCAAATTGGGAAAGTACTAAGCGAGGTTGGTGGATCTGGGGCCAAGTCCTTTGAGGAACGGAGCTACAATGGAAAGCAGACAAATAGGGCAGGAGCCAGGGAGCACATGAGCTCTCCCGAGGGTGTTACTGTCTTGTTTCTTATTTTGTTTTAAGAAGGGAAGTATGACAGCACATTTGTACACAGAAAGAAACCCTCCGTAGACAGAAGAGACATCGGTGATTCACGAGACAGATGGCTGCGGTCAGTCCTCAAGTAGGTGAGGGGGAACGAGACTCGAGCCCAGTGGAGAGCCTGGCTGGGTGGCGCAGGACGGTTTGCCGTTTGCAGCCGCAGACAGAGCAGAGCAAGCACGTATGGATGCAGAAGGCCGGCGAGTTCAGTGGACTGAGCACCCCGACGGCCTCCATTTTCTCCGTGAATAGGAAGATGAGATGATTCGCTGAGAAACAGACAGGAGGAGGGTGATGGAGAAAAGAGAGGATCCAAACAGCCGCCGAGGAGCGGGGCAAAGTGACCGGCGGCTGCAGCGGGGCGGAGGGACGGTGCTGAGCCAGCCCATGGGCTTGAGTGGCAAACAAGCACTGCTGTCCAAGCAGTTGTGGGTGTTTTCTCCAGCAAGCAGGAGCAAGTGCAGGTGCAAAGGAGATGCCCCACTGGCTCTCACCAGGACCGGCAGGTGGACACAGCAGTTACAGGGCAACTACAACCCAGGCCATGGAGATGGGTTGGAAAGGAACAAAGGCCTGGACAGGAGGGGTGAAAAAGCGGGGTGGGGGGTGTGTCAGTGGACTGAAGATCTCAACAGGCTCAGAATGGGACCCTAAGGTCACTAAGGTGGGCAAATCCACGGTGATTTGACTGGGTTGGAGTGGAAACTTCAGGGGGGCTGCAGCTACAACAAGGTCTGTGTGTGACTGTGATGAAGGTGAAGGGGAAGGGGGATCAAGACATTGAGGCATCGAGACATGAAAGGCGGAGTAGTGGACGGTCTTCTATACCTGCACCTTAAAGTCACCATGGACAGTGGCAGGCGTGGGGGTACAGAGAAAGTCAGTGAGCTGGGCAGTCCAGCTATCAATAAACACGTGCACAGGAGGGAGATGGAGAGCACTCTAGAGGGTTTGATGACAGATGCTTGTACTTTTCATGTTCATATGATTATTTGGTTAATGCTGATTTCACCCACAACTGTGTATACACCAGGAAGGGTAAGGACCCTATCAGTTTGTGTTCACCATATTTTTCACAGAATCTAGTTCAATGCCTGGTACATAATAGTTGTTTTAAAAAATCCTTGAACAAATAAATAAATACTATTCTCTGGAACTGGAGAGAGAGATTAGGTGTGGTTTATGTGCTTTGATACCAGCAGTACAAACAACAAAAGAAAAAATAGATAAATTGAATGTCAGTACACTTAAGAGACCATCAAGAGAGTAAAAAGACAGCCTTTAGAATGGAAAAAAAACTGCAAATTGTGCATCTAATAAAAAACTAGTGTTCAGAATACAGAAATAACACCTACAACTCAACAAAAAGACAACCTAGTCTTAAAATGGGCAAAGGATTTAAATAGGTATTTTTTCCAGAGAAGATATATGTGATGCCTGATATAATTAATTATTGGGAAAATGTGAGTCAAACCCACAGTGAGATGCCCCTTCACAACCACTAGGATGGCTGTAATAAAAAAGATAGTAAGTGTTGATAAGGATGTGGAGAAATGGGGCCCTCACACACTGCTGGTGAGAACGTGAAATAGTGTAACTGCTGTTCCTCAGGAACTTAAACATAACAGTTACCACGTGACCCAGCAATTCCACACCTATCTATGTATGTCGCCAAGAGAAATGAAACAGATGCCCACATAAAGCCACATGCAATTGTTCATATCAGCATGAACACAATAGCAAAAACAACCTAAATGTCTATCAATCGATAAAAGAATAAACAAAATGTGGTATATCCATACAATGGAATATTAGTGGGCAACAAAAAAGAATGTAGTACTGATAGAAACCACAACATGGATAGACAGTGAAACATTATGCTAAGCAAAAGAACCAAAACAACAGGCCACCCATTGTATGATTCTATTTAAATGAAATGTCCAGAAGAAGCAAATTCATAGATACTGGAAGTGTATTAGTGATTGACAGAAGCTGGGGAAAGGGAGAAATGGAGAGTGACTACTAAATGGCTCAGGATTCTTTGTGAGGTGCTAAAAATGTTCTGGACTCAGTGAAGGTTGCACAACTTTGCGAATATACTAGAAATCCCTATTGTTAAAATTCAAGTGTGAACTTTCTGTGTGTGATAGATCGATCTTTTAAAATGCTATCTGGGGTCCCAGTGGTATATGGGCCAGGCTTGGTGACTCACATCTCTTAGTATTAAATCCTGTAGGCAATGGAGAGTTTCTTAGGGAAGTGTGTGTGTGTATGTGTACACTTACGTGTGTACACACACAAGTGCATACACACACAAGCTCTTCTTCCCTATACTTGAAAAATCAGGATGGTAAAATCAACAAAAATTCCCTGCAGTGCTATCACCTAGAGGCAATCAGTATAAATGGTTTGTTGTATTTCTTACACTCTTGTTTCTGTTTGTATGAGATTATGTTATATATACAATGTATGCTACTTTTTTGCCAGTTATCATAAACTTATTCTAAGCATTATTTAAAAATAAATTTCTTATCTAATTATAATAGTTATTTATGGTAGAAACTTTGGAAAATAGGTAAAATTATAAAGAAGAAAATTAAAATCATCCATAATCCTACCAGTTAGAAGTAATTGTTACTGACATTTTAGCGTACTTCATTTTGCCTTTTTTCCATGAGCACATGTCATTTTTAATGATTGTATAATAGGCCACCCACTATCATATTTTACTTCTATTGTAATATAGTTAGGTTATTTCCAATTTTATATAAATAATGAGGTAATAAATCTGTATGCATGAAGTTGGTTCATAGATGGGGTATTTCCTTACTTCTCAGGAATGGAATCTCTGAGTCCAAGACTGCTTATATTTAAGTTCTCATGTATTCTATTCATTTCTAATAGCAACAAATGAGATTGCCTATTTCACAGCATCTTCATCAGCACTGAGGATTACACTTTTAAAAATTCTCCCCCTTTTAATTTTCATTCTAATAGAAGCTTCATAAGAAAAAGAGCAGCGTGCTCAAGTTCGTGTTTTAGATGACAGAAAGGTGAGAGAGTAGGGAAGTATGGAGATCAGTTAGAAAAATGTTACACTATTACAGGAAAAAAATGACACAGCCAGGCAGTGTGGATAGGTTTAGAAGATGTTTAAGATTAGAAAGATATTTCTAAGAAAGGTTGGGTTGGATCTGTGACTGATCTAAAACTGGCAGGAAGGAAGGGAGAGGTGTCAAGTTTGTCTTCAAGGTGTCTAACTTTAGAGGTAGCATGGAGGGTGATAGCATTAGCCAGACAGGGAAAAGGGAAAGAGGAGCAGATTTAGAAGGCAAACAGAGCTTCCTGTTTGCAGCATGTGCCTTTGGGTGCCTTCCAGTGTTCCAGGTGGAGATGTCAACATATCCATTAACATGAATCTGAAGCTTGGAAGAGAGGATGGCTCTGGGGATAAAATTTGGAATTTGTCTGAACGTAAGTGGTAATGAATGAGATCACTGAGGGCGGTGGGGGGATGAGGAATAAACTCTGGGGGAAACTACAATTATTAAGACAGAAAAAGGAAATAATAAACACACATTGGTGCCAGGGCAGAGGATCAAGAGACTCCAGGATGGACAATGGTCAACAGCGTCAAGTGCTCCCAAGGCCACTTGATCCAGGAAGGACTTCGGCAGAGTAGGCCCCAGGGAGAGGAAAGCCAGGGAGACCGAGAAGGAAGGAGGAGGAGGAAGGGTCTACACTTAACTGGCAGGCAGCTTGGGTGTGGGGAAGTGTGAGAGAGGGCCGGGGCCTCAATGGGAAGTCATCCTCCCCCAGTTTTCCTTTTCTCCTTTCATGGTGGCAGGAGCTAGTCAACAGTCCACCCTCCACAGCCCACGGGAGGGCACACCTGGGGGGCAGCCCGGGCTAAGGAAGACTGCCTGGCCCTCAATGCTGGCTCTGCTGTTATCTCTGCCCTCTGATTCAGGCTTGACCTTTGACCTCCTGGCCTATAGCATGAAGGAGCTGGTGAGGAGAAGGGTGTAGCTGGCCTTGGGTCAGTGTGGAACCCAGGTTTCATAGGCCTATGGTGTGGTGAGAAAAAGAAGGGAGCACGGTTCTCAGGACCGAAGTCAACCTGAGGCAAAGTCGGGACCGTCCTCTGTCCTGAGAGCGTGTCTCTCCTTGGATGCTGAGCCTTCCTTTCTTTGCTGAAATGATGACAGACAGGAGCTTCAAGTTTTACCCTGATGTTTCTCTTTTGTCTGGATTTCGCACACAAGAAGTTGGCAACTCCCCATTGGCCCACCAAATCAGTTTGGGGAGGTTACTGTTTTATGAATTGCAAAAGTATAGAAATGAGTGGCCCAGATTAGTTTCAGGGCTCTCACCTCTAAAAATCCTGAACCCCCAGCTCTCTGAAGATAGTCCTAAGGAGGAAAATAGAATGGCCCCCAGCTCAGCCAGGGAAAGATGGAACAGACTCCTGGGTTCCTCCGGCCATTCCCCCAGGGCAAGGACAGGACCCAGCACCTTGGCTCCGCCCTGCTGCTTCCCCGGCTCTCTTTACCCCGCAGGCCTCCTTGTGCTCTGCCTGGCTAGCGACCCTGATCCCAAGGCCTGGTCACTTGCCTGCTCCTGCCCAGGGGCCAAGCTGTCCTGCTGTCTGTCCCAGCTCAGTGCCAGACTCCCACACACAGACTCATTTCATAATTAGAGTACGTGACTCGATGAATTCCCCTTTTTCTCGATGAGGACAACAATTCATCCCCTCCTCATCTCATCAAGGCCAGGGATGTACATCCCTAAAATCTTACAGCATTCCTGAGGGGTGTTCAGGGACCACCTGAGACTTGTTAGTTTCCTAACACACTCCCTTAATATGTGGCAGAAAATAAATTTGAACCCAAACCCTTTAACTCCTGCCCATAACTCTCTAGCTGTCGTCAGTGTGGGCAAGATTTGTGGGCAGGACAACCTTTCCAGGCTCCTCAAACCAAACATGGGGAGCAGTGGAATCGTGAGTGAGGTCTTACCTCTAGCAGCAATTTTATCCTGTTCACATTGGCTCACATGAAGGGGTTCACGTGAGATGCAGACTCTTTGAACTTCATCTTTATTTTTCTCAAAGTAACGACTTCTCTAGCTTAAGAAGTCAAATTGCACTAACTACACCTTAACCAAAAAAAAAAAAAGTTTCTCTTCGCCCCAAGGCAGCACGATCACTCTTTTGTATCTTTCTTTCTGGCATCTTTAGCTTCATGAGTCTGAACTAGCTGAGATGCTCCGTCTCCAGGAGTCGAGGTTGTCCATCCTCCACTGATGACCGTGAGCTGTGAGCAGCTATTTGAAAGCAGCGTCTGAACCCCTCTTCTGCTCAATTTAGTTGTCTATACCTCCTGCTCATGTTAGCACTTAATGTTGACTTTATTACGATGATATGATTTTATGCTTTTGTGCTCATGTACCAAGATATGCTTCTCTTCTTGGACAACTTTTTGTTTACCCTGCAGTTAATCATTAGCTCCTTTCTTTTTTTCATTTGCTTAGTATTCTGGATACCTAACAGCAATTTTTCTTAGACTTACCAACAGCCTTTTAATATTTCCTTCTAATATTCAGATAACGCTGGTCAACAGTGAGATCGTTACTGACTTTAAAAGGCCCTAATCTGTAGTATCTTGGTGTACTGAACATGAATATAACCCTAAAAATTTTTTATTAGCTCTCATTTTGAAGATATTTCATATAATTCATTTTATATGTTTCACCACATAAATTTAATCCAATAGGACTGCAACAACATCCTATATCAGCCTAGAATGATGTAATAATGCATAATACCATCATGTACACATCATCCAGAGTTGATTGCATCATTTTCTGATGCAATGCAATACTTCCGCCAGGAGGCTGCTGAAGTAAGCTGACGTCAGCAGTGCACTATATAAAGCCCTGTCAGAAAGGCTGAGCATTGAAAATATTTCAGACTTTTTGAGAGACAGTTTAAGCTACTATTACATAGGACTGTTATTATTTTATCCGTTTAGGCACAATACAGAACAGTCATGCCTCCAAAGTGCATTATAGTGTGGACAATTTCTGCTCTATTTGTGGGGAAGTGACATTTGCCAACCAGAAGTAAAGGATCACTCCTCAAGTGAAGAAGGCTTATCACCTTTACTTCGGATGCAAGGTTGGTGACCAAGACAAGTCTTGGTCCCCGCATATATGTGTGCTACATGGACAACACAGCTTGCACAGTGGTTAAATGGCAAAAGACCATCAATACTGTTGGCAGTCCCCATGCTGTGGAGCGAGCCAAGCAACCACATAAAAGACTGTTACTTCTGCTTGGTTCCTCCTCTTTCCGGCGGAATAACAAAGCAAAAGAAGTCAAGAATAGTCTACCCAAACATTCTGTCTGCATTGAGACCAGTTCCACATGGTGAGGGACTTCCTATTTCAGAACCTCTAGCAGAATATTCTCTTGATTCATCTGATGAGGACAGGGTGAGCCGACCTGTTCTTCTCCTGTTCCATCAGCACGCGGTGATCCAGATTTTCACTGTGGTGCATCATCAACCCCACACAGACTAACATAGGAAGAACTAAATGACCTGGTTCGTGATTTGGACTTATCCGAGAACAAGGCAGAATTGCTAGGATCAAGACTCCAACAATGGAATCTTCTAGAAGAAGATGTCACAATTACTTTATATCAAAAGCGCCACCAGCAGTTGTAGCCTTTCTTCAGAAAGGAAAGTACTCTGGTATTCTGTTTCATATTGAGGGCCTCATGAATGCCTTAGAAATCACTCATGACCCACAAAAATGGAGACTATTTCTAGACTCTTTGAAACTGAGTCCTAAGGCTGTGCTTTTGCACAATGGAAACTGTCTTCCATCTTTTCTATTCCTGAACAGCTGTACAAGAAACAAGCAAAGAAATCTAAGAAGTAGTCTATGACTTGATTTTTTACAGGCATTAACTGTAGTGGCATGCATTTTGTGATGTAAACATCCATTTATTGCAGATTACAAAAAAAACTACAGCCAAAATTAGAATTTGACTGTCATATTCATGTTGAGCACATACAAATTGATAGAAAATGACTACTTTTATTTCAGTAACATGACTTCTCTAAAAATTTGTTGACCAGTGTAATCTACACATTCCATTTTTTTTCTCGCAGAGTCCCTTTCTGGAATCTTCTATCCTTCCCCTTCCATTTGCACTAGATGCTTCCATATTCCATCATCCTTGATGCTTCCTTTGCCATACTTCTGATTAGGATCTTTGTCACCCATTTCTCAGTTTATTTCAAGAAAAATAAACGTGTGTCAAAAGACATCTTTACTCCGCTTCAAGACTTGATAATTGAACTGAATACAGAATTATAGGTTGGAATCATTTTCCCTCAGGATTCTGATACCTTGCTCTATGCTCTTCTAGTTTCTGATGTTCTTACTGAGCAGTCTGAGGCCATTTTGATTGCTGATCCCTTGTTAAAGCCTACTTTGTCTATCAGAAAGCTTTTGGGATCTGTTCTTTATCGCTGAGGTGCTGAAATTTCACAGTGACGTGCCTTATGGGGTTGTTTGTCGCTATGCTGGGCCCCCCATGCATCCTGTCAAATTGGAAACTCCGTATCCTTCAGTTCCAGGAAAATGTTCTCATATTACTTATTTTAATAATTTTTATACCTTCATTTCTTTGTTCTCTCTTCCTGAAATTAGGCAGAGTGAGGGGGATACAGAATAATGAAAGATACTGTTTTACACTGAGTGTCCTTTCTGATGAAGTGACATTTGACCAGAAACTTGAGTGAGTTTATTCTTAGGAATCTGGGGAAATTTTAATTTTCTTTTGTTCCTTGCATTGTCTCTTTCTCTTGTCCTTTTGGCCTTCTTTTTTGGTCACTCTCTTTTGGGGATCTTCAACTGAGCACTCATGTTGAGTCAGAGGCTAAAAGCTGATGGGAAGGAAGCTGTGGCCGTGTGACTGGGGCTTGTCAACCGGTGGATTCACTGTCAGGTGATCAGGGAGCAGCAAGTCCGGGACTGTTTGGGTTTTCCAGAAAAGAATCTTCCCATCTCCTATCAGGAGGTGGTGATGGAGAAAGGAGACTTAAGGGGTGAGGAGGATGTCACCATTCATTCATCTAGAATTTGCTTACTTTTCCTCGCTTTATCTTTGATGCCTTCCCCAAATTCCTGGGCCTTCCTGGAATCCTGCAAGGCAAAAGCTTTTTGGCTTCTTG
>PVIJ01013060.1:0-46810 GCA_004024925.1 Scalopus aquaticus | reverse complement strand
TAGAAGAGTTCCTTTTTCTCCACATCCTTTCCAGCATTTGTTGTTGCCTGTATTTTTAATGTGTGCCATCCTCACAGGTGTGAGGTGGTATCTCATAGTGGTTTTGATTTGCATTTCCTTGATTATAAGTGATGTTGAGCATTTTTTCATGTATCTGTTGGCCATTTGCTTTTCTTCTTTGGAGAAGTGCCTTTTGAGCACAAAAACACTAATCCAAAAGGATACATGCACCCGTATGTTCATTGCGGCACTGTTCACAATAGCAAAGGTATGGAAGCAACCCAGATGTCCGAAAATAGATGATTGGATCAAGAAGATGTGGTACATATGCACAATGGAATACTATTCAGCATTCAAAAAAGATAAACACATGCAATTTGCAGCGACATGCATGGAATTAGAGGGGATCATACTCAGTGAAATAAGCCAGAAAGAAAAAGAAAAATATCGAATGGTTTTCACTTATAACAGGACTATCGGGAAACCAAATAGGACAAACAATCAGCGGGTGGGGGGGGTGGGGGGAGGGGAGGATAAGGGCACAAAATGGAGTATAAAAGAACACAAGGGACCACGGACATGGATCACGGGTGAATTGGTGGTGGGTTACCCAAGGGGAATACAAAATGTAAAAGACATAAATAAAAATAAAAAAAATATATATATAAAAAAAAGCTTAGTCCGAAGCCTGAAGCATAAGTGAAGTTTGAAAGTCATTCCCTTCTTCGCTTTCCCCCCTTATGCTTGTTCTGTGGTATCCCTCCATAGCCTAAGTGACTGTAACGATAAAAATCTGATTTCCTCCCCTGGTGGTGGCTGTTATCTCCATGGGTGGTTCAGCTGATCTTCTTGGAGGTTGGGGCAGGTTACTACTTCTCTCTGCTAATGGAGAGTAGTTTTCTTAAATTGCTGGTCTTCCCTAAAATGGTCCATTGGCCACAAAACACGTTGAATTCATGAAGAGACCATGGAAATTAAGACCATCAGTCAGGACCAGCCAGCTTCACTGGGGACTGGGACCTTACAGGAGCATGAATCCTGGGAGCAGTGGGTCATGGGGGACCTTTCTAGGAGACCAGTCACGACAGTGGTGGGGAAAAAGCTCCGGCGATGTAGAAAATGAACAGAGAGGAGACATGGGGGAAAGCGCTAAGTTGGCAAACCTATAAGACAGGTGATTTTCAAGTGTGCAGTCTGCAAATAAGAATAAATGGGCAACTGGTGTGAGGTGAGGCCACCCTCAGACTGCTGGGACCTGGAACCTTAGAAACAATTTGGACTTGATTTTATCCGGTAATTCCTGACTCCAACTGTGCCACAGAATGGTCCTGGGACTGTGGAGTGTCAGCTCCGCAGATATCATCTATGTAGCTTGACGATGATAAAGGGAAATCACCGCCTCAGCCGAGAATTGGCAGTGTCTTAACTCAGGGAAAGGGCAAGGTGGGAATTTGTTGAGAGTAGGAAGTTTGGCTTGAGGTAGCTCCCTCGTTGGATAGGGGCACAGGAGGTCTCGATTTAGAGTGGGGCAAGGTCACAACACAACAGTGTAGGGTAGGTGGGAAGAGCAAGGTGAGGCAAAGGATGCCCATAATCTTCAGCATAAACTGCTGATGCTTCTGTTGAGGCTTTGATGGATATTGTGGAAAATTCCTACGGTGAGTAATCAAGCCTTTGGCTTGGCCAAGAGTGTCCCGGAATAGCAGAGCTACGTTAAGGAAGGCAAGGGCATGGTTGTGTCACATTAATGTAGAGTCAGTTTTGTGGAGTGTAGGTAGTTTAGTTCCCAGAATTGTGTCAAAATACAGATTCTCAAAAGTCACCTTCAAAAGGGTCTATTCAATGAAACCCAAGCACCTCTGTCTTTAACTGACATCACGTGGATTTGAAGCTGAGAAGACACAGGGTAGCCACAGAACGTGCCTCCAAATACCTTGCTTTAGTAGATTGGTTATTTAGAGCTAAAAGCAACAAAAGTGGGGCCTCCCTGGTGGCGCAGCGATTGAGCGCTGCACCGTGGAGCTGTCGGCAGCGCACGATGCGAGTTCGACGCCCAGCCGGGGAGAATCCCACATGGCGCGGCAGACCTCTCCTGCCTCGCCCGCTGCTCCCCTCAGCAGTGTATTTCTGATCTGCCTGTTCTGCTCCCCACTCTGTCTCTGGTGAACCCTCTCGTCGCCCCACGCCTCTGGCCTGTACCCCAGCTTGTATGCATAAATAAATAAATCTTTAAAAAAAATAAAAGCAACAAAAGCAAGAAGAGGCTTTCTCTGAGCTCTCCTCATCTGCCTAGAGACCGTCCAAAAGGAACACAACTCCCATAAATCCCATTCCTGGGAGACAACCAGGAAGACCAGCTCTCAACACAGGACAGGAGACTAGAAGCGGAGCCCACACCCAGACGAGCTTCCTCGCAAACCGTCGTGTCTCCCATCATCCTCAAAGGGCCCGTTCATCTTTCCTAAAAGTCATTTACTCCCCCCAGGAGACCTACATGCTCCCCTCCCCTTGCCCCATGAAGCTAATAAGGAAGCCTAGAGTCTAAAGCCTCTTCCAGGTACTTACCTTTTCTTGGGTAACTCCTGTCTGTACAGACATATGTGGAGGATAAATCTCTGTTCTCTTTTTTGGCAGGGGGTAGGAGGGAAGAGCAACTTCTGTCCATTTGCTAATGAGCAAATAAAGCCATAGCTGGAAGTGAGTCATCTGAATTGACCTGAGTAGGACATTGCGTCGTGACGCTACAGCATAGGTCACCTTAGTGGTCGGGAGAGGGTCAGAGGAAACTGCTCACTCCTGCGCGTCTGGTTATTTTCATATGAAGATCCCTCTGTCGACAAAATGTCTTGTTACCTGTTAACAAAAAGAAAGCCCCACAAAGCACTCATCTGCAGTTCATTAACCACTGCATACTTCTCAAGCCCTACTTCTGGAATTGGAAATCTTGATTGTGAAAATATCATATAGTACTCTGGATTTTTGTTTGTTTTTCTCTTGTTCATCTGTCTTTTATCACAGGGGGTCTCAGTCAAGACCACAGGTTAGAGGGCAAATTATTTTTCCTCCTTTATAAAGCCAATAATCACCAGGTTTTTCTTTTGTCCAGGTGCTTCAGGGGGGCAGAGATACTGGTGCTAAACTTGGGCTAATGTCCAAATGTGATATGATGATGGTACAAATTGTGAGTCTCCAGCATATGCGTTAGATCAGTGATGGGGGCAGGGCTTCTCTGCACTCTGTGACCCCCACCACCACCACCAGTTTTCCTCATCTTGTTGTGGGTCCCTTCGCCAAGCTAAGTTGCAGGGTAAAGGTGTATCCATAACCAAGTGAGGCAGACCCAGGGGAAATCCTTGGGGAATAGTCAAGAAAGACAGGGAGACAGTGGGAAGCAGAAATTCCCAGGTGCCTTTAGAAGGTGCAGACAAGGAACTGAAAGTTTCTTTCATCCTAGAGGTTGATCAGGTGACTTGGTTGTGCCTTGGCCAGACAGAGGTAAGGCTACATATAGATAAACTAAGTTATTTAGGGGGTTCACCCAGGGTCTCTACTGCTGAATTTCAAATGGGAACGATGTGCCATCTGCATGTCTTCTTTGGAGAAGCGTCTGTTGGCTCTTCTGCCCACTTTTTTTTTTTTTAAAGATTTATTTATTTATACATACAGCTGGGGTACAGGCCAGAGGTGTGGAGCAGTGAGAGGGTTCACCAGAGACAGAGTGGGGAGCAGAACAGGCAGATCAGAAATACACTGCTGAGGAGAGCAGCGGGCAAGGCAGGAGAGGTCTGCCGCGCCATGTGGGATTCTCCCCAGCCGGGCGTTGAACTCGCATCGCTGCTGCCGACAGCTCCACAGCGCAGCGCTTAACCGCTGAGCCACCAGGGAGGCCCTCTTCTGCCCACTTTTTGATTGGGTTGCTTGCTTTTTGAGTTGTCTGAGTTCTTTGTAGATCTTGTCATGTGTATGATGTGCAAATATCTCCCCCCATCTGCACAGTCTTTGTTTAATGGTAAGTTTCTCTGTGCAAGAGTTTTTTTTTTACCACGATGAAGCCCCATTTGTTTATTTTTGCTTTTGTTTTCCTTTCTGTCGGAGTGCAGTCTCCAAAGACAGTCTCGGAGTGTCTCTGAGTGTTTTGACTGTTTTCTTCTATGGATCTTACATTTCAGGTCTCATTTTCTTCACAGAGCTAGCCCTAGAGGGCCCAAGGGCAGGGAGGTTCTGCCCTTGGTGCTTCTGATAAGGGACAGTTTGCTATTCTTTGCACCGAGACTTCAGGGAGAGAAGCCTGGGGGGAGGGAGGGGGCTGTTCCTTAGGGAGGGGCCTGCCTGAGTTCAGGCTGAGTCACTGCCTGGTCTTGGGCATCAGTGACCAGACCAAGGAGAAGCCAAGGGCACAGCAGGCCACGAGTCAAAGGTCTCCTCCAACCCTGCGGTATGCCTTGCGCCTCTGTTGGTCTTGCTCTTTGGGGAGCTCAGGGTCTTGGGGCAGCAGGGGGTCACCGGCTTCCAAGGCTGCCACGTGCCTGTTCTGGGGGCGCTGCCGGGAGGCAACTGGGACAACCTGCGCAAAGTAGAACTGGTGCTGGGGTACCTGCGCATGGTGCCCCCCCGCGGGGATGGCGCGTGCCGCATCCCAGACGAAGAACGGCGCGCACGTGGTACCACAGCGTTAGAGTGCCCTGGAGATGGCGCCGAGGCCCTGACCAGTGGCTCAGGACACCGACTCGCGGCGGCCTCCATCAACGCGAGCTCTCCTTCCTCCCCAGCCTCAATGGCAAGTTCTCCATGACTGCCAGAAGGTCAAGAAGTGCAACCTGGACTACCAGACGGTCGTGACCAGGGTGCAGGCCCGCCACAGCATCTAGTCTGTGACAGCCCCGGAGACCCCGGGCTTCCAGCCTGCCTTCCGGCAGCACCTGCTGAGCCTCAGCCACCCCCTGCAGAACAGCCAGAGCGTGAGGCCGAGTACCGGGCAGAGATGCTTGCGCGATGGCACGCACGTCCTCACCCGCGTCGAGGCCGGAGCTACCTTGCTGCAGGAGGACCGGGTGAGACGGAGCTGGTGGACGGACAGACCCAGGACAAGAGCAACGTCTCATACGCCGCCTCGGCCCTGTGCTTCCAGGTGCTCAAGGTGGGGACGCAGCCTCTGGGTGGGCACTTGCGTGACTGTGCGCGGAAGTCGGTGGCCTCCCAGACGCGCAGCGACGTGACCGGCCCGTCTACCCGGGCCTCACCCTGCAGAAGTGGCAGGAGGGCATCGGCCGCGGGGTGCTGGCCACCAGCAGCAGGAAGGGCATGCCGCTGCCAGTGTTGATGCAGCCGGAGGGGCTCCCCAAGCTCTCGCGCCCACCGTGCACCACGAGGCAGCCACCAAACATTGTGTGGTCTGCGGCTCCTATGCGATCAGTGCGCACCCCGGGGGCCCGAGGCCCCGGGCGCCCACCTTCAACCCTAGGCCAACGTGGACACTGGCTCTTGAGAGGTAGCCGCCCGGCCAGCGTCAGCTTCAGGGGAGTCTCCGGGAGTGTGAGGCTGTGTCTGGGCCGGATGCCGCGCCCCTCTGCCCGGCCTGTCGCACCCAGAACCCACTCTCTGGCCGTGCCTCTTGCCCGACCGGCTCTGCAGCCAGTGCCGTGGACTGGAAATGCAGAGCGACTCCCACCCAGCGTGCCAGCCGCAGAGCGGAAAGTGCTGGCTCTCCTCCCAGGGCTGCCACCCGGCGTGTGCCACCCCCAGCAGCCAGCGAGGTGCGCCTGACCCCTCCTGCCCTCGCCCACCTCCCTGCCCACTTCCTCGGGCTCCTCTTTGGAGGCCTCGACCGCCCAGGGCACCCAAACCCGCTCACCCAGACCCAGGCCTGCCCTTCCCACTTCCACCCCCTGACACTCTTGGGCGCCCTCCAGGTGTGTGTTGGCAGCGACCTGGAGCTGGGTGCAGTCCAGGCCATCCCCTTGGGACGTTTCTTCAGCTGCCTGGTGGACAATTCCTGGCGGGCCTCCTGGAAGGCCAGAGCCCCAGGCCCCTGCAGGAGATGTCCCACCAAAGTGTCCGCACAGAACACCCCTGGAAGCGCCCAGAAGGATACAGCCAGCTCCAGGCTTTGCTCCAGGAGGGCTGTCAAATCCTGCACTGCCTCAGGGTTGGTGCCCTCTTTGACCAGCAGTGGGCAGCTGTCCCAATGCCCCCATTTCTCCCCCCGCCCCTTGCTCAACAGCAGCGGTGCCCACCGACTCTCCATCCAGGTGGACTCCAGTGGCCAGAGAGCCTGGGGGAGGCAAGGCTCCGACCACTGGCAGCAGGCCAGCAGCAGTGACCCATCCCTGGCAGCCAGCTCTTGACCTGGCTCACAGCCCAGCATCGGGGCCTTTGCTGGTGCCTGGGTGGGCAGCAGCGGGGCTGTCGTTAATGCTGCTCTGGGGATTAGCTATGGTTTCGGGCGCTGTAGGAAAGGAGGATCTAGGAGCTTGCATGGAGGCACCCCAACAGCAAATCAGGGGCTCACAGGGCAACTGAAACGGCGGGAGACCTGGCTCAGTCTGAATGCAAGGACACTAAGTCTGCCCAAACCTTAAAAATAAGCGAACAGGACTGCTGCATCACTGCTAATTAAAGACTGAGCCCATTCTGCTGCTTCTATTGCCCACATAAAAGGTCAGATGCCCAGTCAGACTGGGCCCTATTTCCCAAAGTTGCCAATGTAGAGCTGAAGTATGCCTCCTCAAACCCTGCAGATCTGGCACCAATGCCCACATTTCCCTATCACCACTGAGATGCCCCGCCATGCCACACCATGTGTGTTTCCTCCAGGTTGCCTCCCTGTGGCAAGGAGCCAATATAACCAACCTTGTTCAAACACAGATGTATTTCTGGTGGTTTGGGCAGTGGAGAGAGGAGGGGGAGGGCATGGACTCAACAGGGAAGATAGAATCTTCATTGACTCCAGCACATGTAACACAGCTTTGAAGGTGGAAATTTTATTTGTTATTGTTATAAAATTTATGATAGCCACCTGTTTTTCCAGAATCATCACTTTGTACCCAATGACCCAAAAACTTCTCTCGAGTTCTTGGTCTAAGTCAAGAGTTTGTTTTTTCAAATAGGGTCTGATCTCTTCATGGGGTCATGAAATGAATTAGGTTGTGATCAGCATTTAAAAAGCGACATAGAAATGAGAACATAATGCACTGCATGAAAAAAGATAACTTGTGAAATTTTGTTTCATTTCTTATATTAAGTTGATCACATAGGGTTGCTTTTATCCAATCGTTTCTTACTACAAACAATGGCAGTTTTGTATGGCTTCAACTAAGAACTAGTCTGTATATGTCTGCATGTATGCGTATATATGCATTTCAAACTGATCATAGTTGCATATTTGAAAACTACTGTTCTGGGCCTCCCCGGTGGCGCAGCGGTTGAGCACTGCGCTGTGGAGCTGTCGGCAGTGGTGGCGCGAGTTCCACGCCCGGCCAGGGAGAATCCCGCATGGCGCGGCAGACCTCTCCTGCCTTGCCCGCTGCTCCCCTCAGCAGTGTAGTTCTGATCTGCCTGTTCTGCTACCCGCTCTGTCTCTGGTGAACCCTCTCGCCGCCCCACACCTCTGGCCTGTACCCCAGCTTGTATGTATAAATAAAAAAAAATATTTAAAAAAAAAAAAGAAAACTACTGTTCTCCCTGGGTGTTTCATGAAGTCTAGCTAGGTCTCTACCGCTCTCTCTCTCACTCAATCAGCCCCTTTGGAAGCGCTTCTTCCCCTTTGAGATTCTGTTTAACCTGCCTTCTGTAGCCCAAGACAGCAGCCTCTGAAGAGAGAGCAGAGCAGCTGTGCAAGGTGCTTTGCGAGGGAGGACCTGGGAAACCCGAGTCCCGCCTCCCAGACTTCCTCCTGATCTTGGCCAGTCTTAGAACCTCGCCTTTGGCTGGGTTCACATGCTATCCTCACTAATTATTGTTCTCTGTACTTAATAGAGAGATAATTGTGAACTAGATACTCTCCAGTTATCTAAAGGAGTTCCTGAAAATTTGACAAGGAAAACAAATTTATTTAAAAACTATGTTTGTTTATTTATTTTTAAAGATTTATGTATTTGTGCATGCAAGAACTGGGTGTAGGCCAGATGTGTGGGGAGGTCAGAGGATTCACCAAAGACAGAGTGAGGAGCAGAACAGATGGATCTACTGAAGTACACTGCTGAGGGGAACAGCAGGGAGACAGGAGAGGTCTGCTGCGCCATGTGGGAAGCTCCCTGGCCGGGGATCGAACTCTTGCTGCAGTGGCTGCAGATAGCTTCATAGTGCTGAGACTTAACCCGTTGCGCCACCAGGGAGGCTCCAAACTATGTTGTTGTTGGTTTGTTTTAAAGCAAATTGGGGTGTAAATAAAGCAGGTTGTGTGTATGTTGTCAAAAGTGTGCTGTAGCAATGAAAGGTTGGGAATAACTAAGTTACAGACAAATCAGCAAAGCTGGGAGCTAAAAAAATCAGGGATGCTAAGAGTCTCTGCAGGCGTTCATGGTTTGGGGAGTTCAGAGTGGGAAGTCTAGGGGGTAAGAAGGGTGTGTTAGGCAATACTGAGGCCTGTGGGTTGCAGCTTGAGTGTTTCAGCAGTCCCAGATCGAGGTCCAAGCTTCAGGACTGCAACCTGAAGCATGAGGATTCAGGGGTTGGGTGCTTGAGGAGGTTCGCTTGATGCAAATGAAGTTTTCAGTCAGAACAGTTCTGATTGGTGGAAAATTTGTCAAGCAGTGATTGGTGCAATTTCAACCCTGGTCTGGGCTGGCCAGGGAGATTTGTTTCCTCTCAAGTGTAGACAGGTTTTCCTGTGCTCCAACACATCTGGACTCCTGGACTTGTCTGGGACTTGACTCAACAACCTCTCAACTCTGTTCCGTTGTCATCCAGGCCCCTAGGTGGCTCCATGTTAGTTTTTTCCTTTTCTTTTATTCATCAGCAGTAACGCATTTAAATCTTCCTTCCCTCCTCCTCCCCTTTGTTCTGAAGAATGGTCCTTTGTTAGGCTTCTGAAGATAAAAACAAAAACAAACAAATACTGAAGGAGAAAATGTAGGAATAAAATTTTGTGACCTCAAGTTAGGCAAAGCTTTTTTGATATGACACTGAAAACAATCCATCCAAGATTAATAAATTGGATTTTGAAGGCAACCAGAATATGTCATCTTAAAATACAGCTCTTTGACATAAAAATTTATTTTGCACTAAAGGTAATTAAGAAGGAGCAAATGCAAAACAAGCTCCCCCTTTTCTGCCTAAAGGCAGATATAAATTCTGCTTTTATGGATGACAGAGTCTTATCAGCCCAAAGAAGGCACCAAAAAAATCTCCAAACAAACCTTACTCGTTAGTTTTTTTTCCCATATATTTTCCTCCCCACTGTTTGCCACCCTTGGAAGTCTAAAATTGCTTCCCTTTGTCCTGCCATTTCTCTACAAACACATTACTCTTTGCTGAAGATGCTGTGTAAACTGCCCCTATAGGCTGCTGATTTGAGTTACCAGCACCAGTTGGTTCTGGTTTCTCCAGCCGTAATAAACTGCTTATTTTATCAATCTTTTTATTAAAGAGTTCCAGCCGAAAACTAAAATGGGTAGAAGTAAAGTTCTGACTTCTTTACAGCTTTAATTTTATGAAGTTATTATGACTTCATCAAAATTAGAAATTGGACTTAGAGAAAGCTCTGAAGCATAATAATCATGTGAAACTGGTGTCAGAAAACATGGTCCACAGCAAGCACCTCTTTTTGTAAATAAAGTTTTATTAGAACACATTCACACTCATTTATTTACATCTATAGCGGCTTCCATGCTACAGTGGTAGAGTTGAATCGTTTCTACAGAGACCTGCTATGCACAACTTATTATCAACTATCTGGCTTCATGAAATAGCATGTTAACCCCTCCTATAGAGCCAGGATAGTCCAACAGGGGCCAAGATCTGTTGACCCCTTCAATGCCACAGTAATCACCTGGGTACCGAGACTGCCTGATACCCCTCTTCTACCATGGTTCAGTTCCCACCAGCTTAGAAAAGTCTCCTTTGAGAATCCAGATCCTTTCCAGTTTACTCCAATATGCCGTACAGACATCATTTCTGTGAAACACGCTGGAAGCACTGGCACACGCTTCTTCAACTCATGCCCCTGTCCACTCCCTTCATCACCATCTCTACCTGTCTCACTTCAGCTCACTTAGCAGCTACATCATGCACATTATTTCAGGAAACACAGTCTCCGCCTTCAAGGAGGCCACACTCTAGCAGGAGAGACCCACAAATAATTACTATGGAGTGTGCTGTCACAGAACACTTACATAAGGGAAAGGTATGACTTGGCTGCCCAAATAACTCTACTTGATTCTGAGAACTATCTATTACCAGCTCTGCAACTTTGAGTGAGTCACCTCTGAGCTCCATTCACTTCTTTCCCTTATAAAGTGAGACTAAAAATAACACCAAGCACACCGGGGTGGTGTCAGAATTAAAAGAGCCTCGATAGGCAAAGCACCTGGCTCAGTGTCAGACTCGGTCTTACTGTTGGCGGTGGTGGCCGTCGCTGTCTGCAGCAGTAGTAGCCACAGGCACAGCCCCAGTCGCTGCAGCTGAGCAAACACAAGTGGGCAGCGACGCTGGCGTGCTGATGAGGGCGTTTTCACAAAGACAGTGGCAAGTAGTCTGGACCTCAAAGCTAGAGCAGCAGTTGGCCATGTGGAGGGGGAGGCACAGGTTGAATAAAATGAAACCCTCTTGGGGGATGGGAGTTTGCTAAGACAGGAGGTGACAGTGGGGTGGGTTCCCGATGGGCCTTCGGTTTCATAAAGCTCTGGTGACTGTCAAGAACCAGAGGTGCCCCTGAACTCAGATTTGGACAATGTGACCAGGAGGGCTTCCAGGGGCCATGAGGGCTAAGGCGAAGAACAGATCCTCCTTATCTTTTCCTTCCTTCCTTCCTTCCTTCTTATCTCGGTTCCTTTCATGCTAACTTGAAAAGGGTCATTGATCTAAGACCTTGAATGGTTCCTCCTAGTCTACAGAATGAATGAAACTTCCTTGGCATGGTGTCAAGGACCTCATAGTAGAGCCCCGAGCTTCCTCTCCAGCTTCTTTCCAGTCACGACCACCCACCTCCTTCCTCTGTGTTTCTGTCCTCCACACTCAAAACAACACGCTCAGAACCCAGACTTAGGGTCACCTATGCCGCCCCCAGTGTCTGTTTCCCCTTGTGTGTGTTTCTTGCTCATTTATTCGCTGTCTTCATTGTTGGGAGGGGGTACTTTATGATTCTCCCTTCTATAACTCGCTGTCCTTCTGAACCCCAATTTCCCATAACAAATCTCCTGTTATGATTTTCCAAACTGCCTTTTCTCTACCTCATCACTTTTATTTTGGCTTCTCCATCATCTAGATTTTTTCACTTCCACTCTGGGCCCCATAAGCCCATCTTCCTGGGTCATTTGCATGTTCTTTTAGAAAATGCAAGCCCCGCCATGTCATTTTCCTGCTTTAACATGCTCAGTGGTTTCTCTGTGATGTTGATGGTCTTTAGCCAAAGACCAAGTAGGACATCTATGGTCAAAATTGGGTTTATAAATCTCCCCTGGGTCTCTTGTTCTAACGAACTTTACCTGGAAGGAAACTTCTTCTGTATGAAAACATACTGAGCCATTGCCTCACAATGGGGCCCATTTCCCCCATGTTATCAGGGGAGGAGTGGAATATAGGGCCCCGGATTATAGTAGAGGTGGGGGGTTGGGATGGCAAATGAAGTCTAAGTCCCCAGGCTCATCGGGGTGAGGGTGCCAGAGAGCAGGGGCTGGGAGGGGGAAAAGGAAATAACCACAGATTCCCAGGTAACCTAAGATGAGGGCGGGATAATGGGGCATCAGGGAGGTGCAGCGGGGAATGCCCCTGACTCAGTGGTGCTCCAGCTCCTGTCCTTCCAAGCTGGGACATGGGGAAAGATTCCAGAACCTCTCTAGCTTCCTGTGTTGTTTAATGATGGGATTGAACCAAGTGAAGTTTGAGTTCCTTCTTGGAGTAAGAGGTGGTGCTGGCACATGGCGGAAGCGTAGACGCGTGCTCTAACACGTCCCAGGCGGTGCCGTTCTCCAGAACTTGTCTGACCCCGCCTGATGGGTGCAGCAAACAGCCTGACCCTCCACTCCCCAGAGGCGGTGGTCCCTGGGGGACAGGCATGAGACCAGGTGGGCCTCTGGCACCTGGGTTAGGGGCTAGGCTGCAGCCAGATGGATATTGGGGAGCCACTGGTCTTCTCCTGGGGTACCTAGGTGGAGAGTGGATTTCCATACACGATGGTCCCCACTGCTGGTGCCCTGAGGCCTTGGGGGTGTGGCTGAGTGAGCTTGGGAGCTAGAGCTGAGATTGGGGAGCCACTGGTCTTCCCCTGGGGTACCTAGGTGGAGAGTGGATTTCCGTACACAATGGTCCCCACTGTTGGTGCCCTGAGGCCTTGGGGTGTGGCTGAGTGAGCTTGGGAGCTAGAGCTGAGAGGCTAATCCCGTGATACACAGGAAGAGAGGTCAACGGTTATCCCCAGTTTCCTCATTTGTGAACGAGAGATAGTATCGCAGAGGATTAGATGCCACAAACTAGCGTGCGATCCCTGGTATGACTTATAAATGCAGCGTTGCCCTCTCACACTAGGCGTGAGGATAAATGGATACCTCAGCAGTTTTCCAGCATTTTCCCTGTGCGATTCTGCATCTCAGACTGGGTTAGCAAGGGCTCTTTTCTGCCTTTCAAAGATTTGGCCTGAGTTCAAACACTTGAAATTAAGCCCCATCAAAGGAAAGCCCCCCGCCCACCTCGGCCCCGCAGGCTGGCAGATAGGGGGCCGTCACACGGGCCTGCGGTGTGGGCGCCTGGCCTTCTCCAGGATGACCAGACTTGGGATTTCTTCCCAATGGCCTGCCCTCATGGAGATTCACCCAGGATGCCTGATTAAGTCTGGCCTTGGCTGGGAGGATGACGTTTCACCCAGTGTTGAAATCACTTGAAATTCCCCATGTTCATCCACAGATACAGAAATAAAAGATGCAACTCATGGTCTTGCTGAGGCAAGATCTTTATTGTTAGCCTTTCTTGTACTTCTTATTTTTACCCACCCAAAATAGATGGATCCAAGGAATATAAGTCTCACATGCATGTGGGTTCTCCTATTTTACAGCCCCTCACATTTTATCAAAAGAGCAAATTATATTTTGACCCTGTCTTTATCTGTAGACTTTAGACTTCTTTAGCTTTGGCACAAAGAGAACTTTTTTTTTAACCCCCTTTCACACTTTGTGCCAACATTAAGAGTTCTTTCTTGGGTTTGATGCTTGACGCTGAGGCAGGAAGCCAAACTTTTCTATCTAAATGCCCTGGTCTAAACACTGTTAGGCATGCACACACACACACCCAAACACACACACCCAAACACACACACACACACACAGACATACACACACACACACACACGCACGCACATCAATACAAGTGACATCCAAATTCCACACTTTCCTCTTTATCCTTCACCAATCCCTCCCTCCTCTGGGTGCTTCCTGCCTCCTGTCTTCTCCATAACAGAGGAGTTACGGGCCTCCCTGGTGGCGCAGCAGTTAAACACTGTGCTGTGGAGCTGTCCGCAGCAGTGATGCAAGCTCGACTTGAGTGAGTTCTACTTGGCCGGGGAGATTCCCACATGGTGCGGCAGACCTCTCCTGCCTCGCCCGCTCCTCCCCTCAGCAGTGTGTTTCCATTTATTTGCCTGTTCTGCTTCCTGCTCTGTCTCTGGTGAACCCTCTCGCCGCCCCACACCTCTGGCCTGTACCCCAACTTGTATGCATAAATAAATAAATCTTAAAAAAAAAAAAACAAACAGAGAAGGTGCCCAGTGTCTCCGCCAGGAGCTGGGGACTCATGGTCATTCCAAACCACTCTGGAGAGGTGCCTGAGGAAGCTGTGCGCGCCCTCTCTCCGCTTGACCAGCGGTCCCCACAGTGAGTCACCCTTGGGCTCTTGTCCACATCAGCCTGAAATAACAGCAGTGCCACGGCCATGACTCGACACTTTCCATTTTTATTAAAACTCTCCCCTCAAACCTGTTCAAGCTCATTGTCCTGCCCGCCTGGCCTTAGAGCTCGAACTGTTTGCAAGTGTTTCCCAAATCACCCTCTGAAATCAACCCAAGAATTTGTCAACTCTCATTTATGCAATTCCTTGATAGATTCAGGACAGCTGAATGTCTTTGCCCACAGAGAGGATTTTTCTGGGGGCAGTGGGATGGGAAAAACTCTAGAAAATAGGAGTTGGGGAGAGGAACTAAAATTTATGTATATCGATTTTTTGAAAAGATTTATTTATTTATGCATACAAGAGCTGGGTTGTAGACAGAGGTGTGGGGGGTGGGGTGAGAGGATTCACCAGAGACAGAGTGGGGAGCAGAACGGGCGGATCTACTGAAATCCACTGCTGAGGGGAGCAGCGGGGAGACAGGAGAGGTCTGCTGCGACCTGTGGGTCAGCTCCCTGGCCGGGGATCAAACTTGTGTTGCAGTGCCTGCGGAGAGCTTGATAGGCTGAAACTTAACCCCTTGTACCCCCAGGGAGGCCCTGTACATAGATTATATGTCTATGTTGAGTTTACATAGGAATCCTTCAGAAAGCCTAATCATAATGTCTGTTATGTCTAAGAAACGAAGAAACAAGGTCTAAGAAATAAGGGCACTAACTAAACCCTAAAGATGAAACTCTCTTTGGGGTTGCAGGTCCTGAAGATACATTAGCATCCAGGGTCATCTTAATGCCTGTCCAGCAGAGACACACGAGTACAGTGGCCCAGGCAGTCCCTTCTTCAACCTGTCCCCTCCATTTCAGAGAAGCGTGAGCCGAAAAACCCCTCCACATTGAAAACTACACGTGTTGATGTCTGTTGCTTTGGCCCAGCGCTCATCTCTGCCTTACTTCGTCTCCTCCCAAGGAGTTTCCACACCCTTCTTTTGCAGCATATTGCAAGTTTCTTGAAAGGGAAACTCACACACCACGCTGAGCTGGGCGGGGAAGACACGAAACTTGGGAGTCTTAATCCCTGCACATCTTACCATCTGCTCCTCTGACAGGCCTGTTCCTTTTCAGCACCCTCTGCCTCTTCCAGGGTGCCCCTCGGCCCACCTGGTCCTTCCGAGGCCTTGGAGCTGAGCTGAGCCACCCAACGGATTCTGAGCCTTCTGCCAATGTCTGCCCTGTGGCATCTGCTGAGTGAACCTCGCGTAGAGGACCCCTTCTTCCGCCCTCAGCACTTTCTCAGTCAGTTATTTCCGGTTAAGAAATCTCAGTTTTGGGCCTCCCTGGTGGTGCTACGGGTTAAGCGCAGCACTATGAAGCTATCCAGAGCCACTGCAGCACGAGTTCAATACCCAGCCAGGCAGCTGACCCACATGGCGCAGCAGACCTCTCCTGTCTCCCGCTGCTCCCCTCAGCAGTGTACTTCAGTCGATCTGCCTGTTCTGCTCCCCACTCTGTTGCTGGGGAATCCTCTCACCACCCCACACCTCTGGACTACACCCCAGTTCTTGTATGCATAAATATATAAATCTTTTTTTTTTTTTTTAAGAAAAAGAAATCTCAGTTTTGAGGCCTCCCTGGTGACGCAGGAGTTAAAGTCTCAGCACCATCAAGCTATAGTCAGCCAATGCGGCATGAGTTCGATCCCCGGCCAGGGAGCTTCTCACGGGGTGCAGCAGACCTCTCCTGTCTCGTCCACTGCTCCCCTCAGCAGTGTATTTCAGTAGATCCTCCTGCTCTGCCCCCCACTCTGTCTCTGGTGGGTCCTCTTGTCCCCTGCACCTTTGGCTTACACCCCAGATCTTCTTCACATAGATAGATAGATAGATAGATAGATAGATAGATAGATAGATAGATAGATAGATAGATAAATAAATAAATCTTTAAACAAAGAAATTTCAGTTTCATCTTTTTCGACAAAGCCTTAAGATAATATGTGGACAAATTTAAGAGCTTTACATGCATTAAACACTTTGTCAATTAAAAAATACTGAGCAGATGAGACATTTAAATAAGGGAAAACCTGAATGAGACAAACCGCTATGGACTGAGGGGGTACTCTCCATGTACACCAAAATCAGAATTAACACTGAACAATAAACCACTCATGGTAGCTGGACCTAAAGGTTATTATCGCCTCCCTCTCTTCTCCCCAAGCAACTCCTGTTTCTCCCCTGGGTTTGGGGCTCTGCCAGTCTCCCAGATGCTCCCTCCGCCCAGAAGGAACTTCAGGCCCCTCTCACCTCCTCTCCTTAACTCCTTACCCTGCCTTGTAGTTCCACCCTGGCACCCACCTCCTCTGTGTACCAGGCCTGGTGCCCTGGTGCCTACCGAGGACCCGGCCTTCCTGGCCCCGTCTCGGCCCAAAGCGCTCAGGACGTTCATCTCATGAAGCTTTAGGCCCACTGGGAAAGGCCCCGGGCTAAGCGGCCCATCCCCCTCGATCAGCCTGTGGGAGCTGGACCTCTCCCACTCGGGCCTCATTTAAGGGTACAGATGGCTCCACCCCCCTCCGCTGACTCGGACCCCAACCCAAGGTGCTCCAGTTTTCACTGGCAGTGCGAGATACGTGACCCCCTGAGGCCTGCTGCACACTGTCCCCGCGAGTGGCGGCGGCGTTCCCACTGCACCGGCCTCACCCTCCCTGCCTAGGTCCAGGCAATGTGGGAAGCAGTTGTGACTTTTTGACTGGGCGGTCCGGCACCGGCTGTCCAGGGAGGCTGGGTGCTGAGTGCGGGGCTGAGGGCAGCGGCTGCGGTTGCGCACCGTACCCCCCACCCCAGCCCCCTAGCCACGGCCAAGAACGCCAGCTGGGCCTTGGGAGCCCCCCAGCTCCAGAGAGACACTTGGGGGGGTAGGGGGAGGGGGAGGATAAGGGCACAAAATGGAGTAGAAAAGGACACAAGGGACCACGGAGATGGGTCACGGGTGAATTGGTGATGGGTTACCCAAGGGGAATACAAAATGTAAATGATATAAATAACAATAAAAATATATATTATTATAAAACAAAAAAGTTCGCTGGATGTAGTCTTTGCCCCAAACAGGTTCTTAAGATGTGCTCTGCTGCCTTCTTGGCCAGAACGGACAACGGAGACTGCATTTCAACTAAAACTGAATATTCAGAGCATGTCAGGGGATTGTTTTTTCAGTGCTGGAATAGAATCTGAGTACACTCTCCAACCCTCTGTGGCAAAGGGGTGCAGAGACAGAAGCTCATGGTTAGGCGCATGGAGAAGGGCACGTGACCTGGCATGAGAAAGATCCGGGTTAAACTTAGTGACCCCCTTGCCAGGTGGGTGACCCGCACACATTATCTCTGTGAGCTTGCTCCCAAATGGGACCACCAGTCCTGCTTGCCATGGGCACAGCGACCAGGGTTCAAGAGTCACACGAAATGACAAATCACCGCTTGACATGTTGCTTTCAACTAAAATTGTGCCTCTGACACATAGTGGGGATTGCTTCTCTCAGTGCTGGGATAGATCCTATGAATGCATAGAGATACTCAATAAATGTTAGTGACTATTTTTATTATCTGAGTTTGATTGGCTCGAGCCCATGGTTTTTAATTCACTGTTTCAGTCTTCTCAGAAGAGTCATCCAGGACTAGAGTTAAAAATGCATTTCTCCTGTGAGGCTGTTAAATGTCTGTAAAGGTTACTTAGTGGGTAGAAAAGATTAGCGCGCCGAGGTGGAAGGATATTGGCCATGCCCCTGTGCCTCACGGCCCCAACACACACACACACACACACACACACACACACACACACACACACACACACGCTAAGCCAGTGTGCCCATTGTCCATGTTTCCAATCCTACTTGGTGAAAACACCCATGGCCTTAAAGTTCTTTCAAAAACTTCAGAATGGGAAAGGGAGGCCTCAGAGATCATGTATATTCCATTAGGAAAGAAAGGAAGGAAGGGGGTGGGGAGGGCAACTAGTACATTTTCTTGTCACTAGCGATATAATGGCTCCCGTGAGCTGGGAGCCCCGTCTGAGGAGAAGCGATGACGCGAAGGTCATGAATGGACCTCACTGTCCACTGGGAAAGCTCTTGCAGCACCTTTAGGCCCCACAGCTTCTTCTCAAAGAGTCCAGCATCTCCAACAATAATGGGCTTCCCGTCTGCCTCACTCGGGGGGACCTTGTGCTCCAGGAGCACCATTAACTCCTCCAGCTGGTAAGCAAAGGCGGCGACCTGGAGCAGCACGGTGTGTATGGCCTGATGGAAGTCGCCTTCCGTTGGCGTGAAGTGCACCCGCTGGTCTTCCAGCAGTCTGGCCAACATGCCGTGGAAGGCGCGATAGGCCTGGAGGTTCTCCTGCAGCCGCTCTGCCTCAGTCAGCTCGCTCCAGCGGTCAGTGCTGGCCATGGGTACACCGTCCACAGAGTCCAAGTTTATGTTCTCGTTCAGGCCCTGGTGCTTCACCTGGCCGAGGACACGGAAAGGCATGACACCGCCTGCATTTCCCCGATAGTCTCACTTGAATAAGCCCTACGTGAAACATCACCTCCCTGGTCTTGGACCCAAATTGCAGAGAGAGTAAAAAGAAGAGCACAGGAAATCTCTGTCTGAAGCAGGTGAGGGGAATTCAGGAAGACCCCACAGTCTCTGAGAGGGCATACACTGCCTTGACCATGTGTTCATCTCGGGGGAATTTGCGGGCCCCATTAGGCTTAAAGGTTGAAAAGCACTGTGGGAACTTTTTCTTCCTACCTCCATCTAACTCCCTGAAAACTGGAATATTTTAACCCTAATGGGGTTTAGTTATTTACACATACTTGAAGACACCGAAGACACCCTAGAACATGGTCATGTAGAATTCCCCTAACTGCCCTGTCCTCCATTGTCCACTCTCAATGTTGAGGACAATCTTTTAGAGAATTTTAGTGGAATTAGTACAAGAAAATTGGCACTTCAAAGGAAAACTGGTACTTCTGACTAGTGGTAATTTATGAAGATAAACCAGTTCTCAAGAGACCTTCAGAACCCTCCACAGGGTGCCGAGTGTCCCCCCGGCAGGTCTTAGGTATAGACCAACAAATTTGAAACCATGGGAAGAACTCGACGCTTCCGGGTGACTCTTTCAGGGGACCCCCTTGATGACACAGCTGCCTAGGCACCGGGACCCTTGATGGGCGTTATGAAGCAGCCAGTGGGTGGCTAATGTGGCAGTGGAGACATTGGGTGGGTTTATACTGCTCTCCTCCCAATCCCGTAGACCTCACTCTGCCTTTCACTTACACAGCTCAAAAATTCAGAACATTTGTGAATAACCCAAACTCCGAGGGCCGATGCTTAACCTGTTCTGGTAGAATTCAAGCTATGGGCAATCAACTTGGGAACAGCCTCCGAGACGTAAACCTAGGTAGTTGCATCTACATAGAAGCCTCTGTTTATTTTCTTATTCAAGGAACAAGCCTGCCAAAAGGCCTGGAGAAATTAAATAAGGTTCTGCGTTTCTTCAGGGGAAGGAGTCAGGTCCAATGACAGGTGCCCAATCTATGAATGACGTGGTTAGGGCTTCCATAACTGGCACTGGGCCTGGAACTTGACCCTCAGGGGCTGGGTCAGAAAAGATGGAGTGAAAACAGACAACAGTAAAACAGGCAACTTACATAAGATTCCATAAGAGCAGTCAGGTCTGAACGAATCTTCCTTGCTAGCCAGATAGAGCGGCTGCAGAGGTCCCGGCGAGGAGGGCTCTGCGGAGAATGTGCTGCAAAAGCCATCCCCACCTAACTCAACTGTCCCAGCAAACAAGTGAGCTGGGTTTGCTTCTGTCTACACTGGTCCAAGAAATGTGACTCTCAGACGAAATCCACTGGGCATTCTCCACTAATGGGACTGTGCACCCCACCCCCTCACCCCCTGCCTGACTCAGAGGTGGCAGCAAATTCCTGGCTGTGGATTTTGTGCCTTGTGGAATCAAAGGCCCCTTTTTAATCAGCCTTTTTTTCCTGCAGCTTCTGCCTCCATCTCTCCTCCTCAGTGCCTAGTGTACTTGTTTTCATGTCATTGTTTTGTTTCTGCACTTAGCAACAAGGTCACTATCACACTAATCCTCATGACACCCTGCCTACTGTAAACTCTCACACACACATGTAATTAGTTCATTTTATTATCACCCTCTCTCATCCTCCCCATATCCATTTTTTGTTTTTAGCTGGCATTCAACAGGATTATTATGGATAGAGCTGCAGTTTACTGAACACCTAACTTGGGCTAGACACCTGGCGAAAGGCTTTAAGACCTTTGAGCTTGAGGATAATTCTATGAGATACTGTTGTCCCATTGTAAGCAAGAAATCAAGGCTTAAGAAACCAAGAAACATGCACAAGATCCAGTAACTAGGCTCGAGATTTAAATATGGGCTTTTGATTCTACAGCTGTTTCTCCCACTGACTTCCAATTTCATTCTTCAGGGGGTTCAGATTTTGTTCAAGTTTATGTGAAACAGGTCTTTCAAAAACACAGCATCTTTCCACTCCCATCTTTCAGTTGTGGTGTTGAAGTTGGTGAGAGAAGCATCTCTAATCTGTCACATCTGCCACGGCGCCGCCCCTCGAAGCTGCAGGATGAGGAAGGTACTGCTTAGGCCTGTTCTTTCCCCAAGGACAGGAAACACCCAGCCCTGCCATGGTGGCACTCCTCAGGCAGTCGCCCTCAAGTGACAACACGCTTTGCTCTCTCTCCCTTAGCCCAGGCACACACCACAGGCTTCTCAGGGAAATCAGAAAATGAGCTGGGCTTTGGAGTGAGGGCCACGAGCTCCACAGCGCTGGTGCAGTGGTCACGCTGCGCTCAGCAGGGAGAGCTCCACCCCCATCCAGAAGCCATCATCAGCTTTCACCACGTCACGTCACGGCTGACGCTGCCAGGCTGCACATGCACCGTCTCCCCTGCCGACTTCCCAGAGGTAGGCATCAGCGCAGCACGGCAGGGAGAAACGAACGAGGCCTGGGCAGCCATGACAGGCCTCAGGTAGGACTTTACTCCTCTTTTTAAATGTTAGTACTGAGCTTTGTGAAGAAGCATGGGTATTAAGCACTACCCAAGTTTTGCCATCGGCCAGAGTGAATTTAATCTCCCAGCATCCTCAACATCTTACTCTGAGCGTGCCACCTTTCCCAGTTTGAAATCTGTGGAAGAGATTTCCAAGTTTGCCAAAGGGTCACATAGGATATGGCATCTCAGCATCAGAAATGAGGAACGAAGCGGAGTCAAAAGCTAACTACCCAGTGCTTAGCAAGAGCGAGCAATGGTAACCTACAAAGGCCTCCTCCCGAAACTCTGACCTCAGGCCTGGGTTCTCACTTAGCATCGACCATTTCACCCCTGGGATATCTGTGACTCAGTACAACCAAGGAAGACCAGTTGCTTCCATGAAGACAACTTTTATTTTTCTTCTTTACATATTTATTTTGGATATGTCTTACTAGATTAAGAGAAAACAAGGATTTGAAAAGCAGAGTATCCCTTTTATTATAATTTCTTTTTACATCACCTTTGCAACCTAGATTCAGGTAACTACCTGTCTCTCCCATCAAGGAGAAGGGTCCTGCACATTGCAACAGGCAAAAAAGGTCTTTAGGAAATAAAATATTTTAAATTGATCCATTACAATTTTTTCAATTTTCTTGAGTACATTGGAAAGTGGGAAAAAGGAGGGGAAAATGGTACTTCAAACACCCAGACCTTAAAAACCTTAGTTAGGGTTAGTACACTCTATTTTTTCTCCAAGTAGGTACAAAGGAGGTTCAAGTGCTCTGTGTGGATGCTTTTCCGTATCTTCATTTTTTCAACTCCCAGTAATCTTGACCACTGTTTATCTAAACTCTGAAGCATATTCAGTCTCAGTCATGCAAAATAACGCTCAGCGATCACAAACAAGGGAGAAGCACATCCCCTGGACTACTTCTCTCTCAGCTGCATTTTCAAAATTTAGAATTGCCAATTCAAGATGGAGAACAGGCAGTGGAAGTTATTTAAGAGGGAACGAACTTGACTAAGACAGGAAATTCAGAATTTGAAGATTCAAAGAGCTCCTGAACAGACCGTAAGTCCACAGCCCAGGAGCAGAAGGGAAAGGGAAGGCCTAGCAGATAGTTCACACACACCAGCTTCGACTACGCCGCATTCCCTTTTCTCAAAAGGCAAAGATAGATTTTAAAATGTACTGCAAACTGCTACAAAAATTTGTTGGAGCAAACTGTAAGAAAGAGGACCGAACATTTTGTGAAGCAAATTGTTTGGAAAAGTACAAAAAAAAAAAAAAAAAAAAAGGAAAAAGGACAGTTGCTCTTGGAGGGGAGAGGCGTGTGACACAGAAGAATCTATTTTCCCCTCCAACGTAAAAAAAATTTTTTTTTTAAATGCGGTTTGCTTTTGTGTAGGTAGCTAAAATATCTGATGACTAACCACTGCAGAAGTAGTCTATGGAGCCGAGAGATGAGGGGAATGTGAGAGACAGAAGGAAAGTGTGGGGACCTAGACGCTCGTGAGCAAAACGGAACAAAAAGGACTTCATGGGCGAGGACCCCTTCGCAGCAGACCCATCCGATCACAGTGTCTTCAAGTCTACGCAACACACCGGCGTCAACTCCACACCCTAAGCGTGGGCAGAAAGGCACATTCTACATCTCGGCTGCCCTTTTTCATTTTCTACCCCCGCTGTGGAGGGACGGCATATTTGCAACACTCCGAGAAGAAACAATAGTGCATTTGAGACGGTTCACCGTAGGTGTTTCCCTCCGTTTCCCGGCATCCCAATCCCTGCCACCAGTGGGTGGAAAGCAAGCCTCTTTCAGACATGACATTTCGTTACCCCTCTGTGGGAAAAAATAAATCAGAGAGAAAATTGATAAACTTTGCAGTTTTAGTGTTTATGAAAACAAGCTGTTCCTTATTTTGTTCTCAGCAAAACTTCATTCTTTCCTACAGTTATCATACTTTGCTGACAAACAACGCATAGGGCAGGGCTTTATAATTCCAGCTTCTGAGATACACAGGAGGCGAGGACCTCTAACTGAAAAATGATCCAGAACAGGTTTTGAGTCTTCTGGGGATTATGAACACCAAAAACACTGCCGATCTCTTCCCATGGACAGTGATACGCAGCCACCCCATGAGAACCCCTATTCTCAAGGAAGTGGTGATCCCCAGAATTCCAGGTGAAAGCCGAAGTCGCCATTATACAAATATTAACTTTGCTGAGGTCTTGCCTCTTCCAAAGTGTCACTGAAGGGAAAGGAACTCTGACGGCAACGGACCCCTGGCCTGCCCCTGCACTGAGGCAGTGTCCTCCTCCCCCGGAAGCTGGAATGAACCAATGATGAAACAAAGCAAAAGCAGAAACAAAGCAAAGGGCCAGGGTGAGGCCACTGGGAAGGTACGCGTAAAAGGACGGGGACAAGAAAGAGAATTCACAAGAGAAAATCTTTTATCTGTAATTCAGACCCTGGGCAAACCCTCCTCTTCCCCTCAAAATTGCTAAATCGCAATGCTCTAAAAACTCAAATGCACTAATTACCACAAACCTAACATCCTTTCCTAAAAAGGCTTTCAAAAAAGCACTAGGCTACTGTAGTGATTCTGTTAGTGCTGAGGACCAGCTTTCTTTAAAGGCCACTGGCGGAGAGCTATGATTTTAGAGGCTGGCTGTGCTTCTTCAAACTGTATCTTGCCTTCAAATGTACTCTTATGGAAAGGACCCCACGTCAGAATAATCTATCTCACCCAGCCCCACAAAATATAGCAACGAAGACAAAAAAAAAAAAAAAAAAAAAATCAGACTTTCCGATAATAAATAAGGAATCTCAGGTTCCACAACACAAAAACACACATGTTCAAAGTGCAAATTTCTGCCATTAGTCTGGGACTTTTCTTACTGTCTCACTGAGAGCCCTTCTCATGGTCGGAGACCACCAGAGGGCAGCCCCCTCCCCGCAGGGAGCCTGCTTCCACGCAAGTGAGCACCATTGAGAACCAAATGGAAGTGTCGGGAGGGGACTGGGTGCTGGGGCCAGAGGAGGGAGGTGGTCTCCATGTACCCTTCTTTTCCAAAACCCAGTGGGGACTGGAGGGAGAGGGGGTGAGAGATGTGTGCTGTTTTAACAGCTCACCCTGCTAAGGGGCCCTAAAGTGCCAAGTCAAGCTGCCAGCCTCCAGAGATTAGAATTATACGATACTTCGAGAGTACGTGTGCCGCAGTGGGTAGAAGCCAGAGCTACAGGGCAGCGAAGAGGAGCAGGGTTCTGAGGACAGTAATATATCAGTAAGAGTTAAAAGCTGATCCAGAGCACATCAGAGTTACAGGTTGGAAAAGGGGATTTGCTGGAGAAGTTGGCCTGGCTGAAGTGAGCAGGAGGAAAACCCTCACTTTAAAAGCTGTTGCTTCTTTTTGTCTACCTTTCTGGTAAAGGCAACTTCAGTTTTATGAAGGGGACGAGAGAGGAAGAGGAGAGGGCGTGTGTGTACTGTGATCCACGATGGAAAGAGCAGGCCCTTCAGTTATTTTACTAGATTTTTAAATGCTTTAAATTTTTTTTGTCCTTTTTATCTTTTAAATACAAAGTCTCAGCTGTCCCAGTGTCCAAAGTCTTCCTTTCCACTAAGGTCCAGTAGAGTCTGAGTCTTCGATCAGAACCTCTGTGGTAGCACCGAGTATGTCCGAGTTCATGACCAGCCCTTCAGCGCCCCCGCTGCTGCCGCTTCCCACAAAGATCTTCCCATCGGCCATCAGGCTCACGCGTTCCGTCCCACTACAGTATGACTTGGACATCCCCTCAGCTTCCAGCAGGAGGCACTCTCCGGAGGTGGAGTTTCCCAGGGGCTCAGGAAGAAGAGGAAGGCCCTGACCATCTGCAGGTTGTGTCAGGGACTCCGGATTAGTGCCCAGGATATCTGTGCTGGTGATGAGGGCGCCTGCATTGGCAGCCAAAGCTTCAGCAATCAGCACCTCGGGGTGGCTTTTCGCTTTGTGCGCCACCACGCTGTCCTTCTTCTCAAATTTTTTGCCACAGATATTGCAAGAGAACTGGTAGAAGGAGTCTGCGTCATGCTTCTTCATATGCCAATTAAGGGACGCCTTCTGCCGGCAAGTAAACCCACAGATCTCGCATCTAAGGAGAGTGGAAAGGGAAAGCTCAGCAAACGAGAAATGGAGAGCGCAGTGCTCAGGGCCAGAGGGAGAACTACAGGTCACAAACATAAGCACAGTCAGTTGCATATACTTTCGGGAAAGATTAGAAAAAGCTAAAAAGAGGAAGATTAATCTTTTTTCCCTTCTGTTTGTTTGAAGCACAGAGGGACCAGAAGAAAAAGGTCCCCAAGTAGCGCCTCCAGGGAAGACCTACTCTCAATTTGGTAAAAGGAAACAGCAGAGGCAACTGCACTGTCTGTGGGGGCCAGCCCGCGTGTGGGGAGTTGGGGCTTCTCCCGCAGACGACCCCCAGGAACAAACACTCACTGGAGCGGCTTCTCGCCGGTGTGGATCATGCGGTGCACCGCCAGGTTGTGGGAGCTCTTGAAAGCTCGAGCACAATATTCACAGATATAATCCCTTTGATCTAAGAAGAAAATCACTGTGGTCAGTGTATCCCCCGAACAGGGAGTAAGTAAACAGTTGACCAGGCAGGTCAATTTAGAATAAAAGCAACACTGTTTTCAATGTATAAACATACTTTGAATAAATAAAACTCAGAGCAGAAATATAAAGCTTTCCTATTTTAAGGTCCATATATTTGAAACATAAAGACCTAAAACAAAAAACTAGATAGAAATAAAAGAATTACAATTCCCATCTCATTTTTACCAGTAATACAGATCGTGCATAAATTGCTTAGCAAATAAACTACTACATTTCCCATGGACTTTATTTCTTAAAAAAGTTTAACACATGTGAAAGCTGATCTTACATATAAAGAATTTGGCATTCAAACAAGAGAATTTGGCATTCCCTAGAATGTCTACATCTAAAGTGGTAATCATAGCTTCTGTTTCAGGTTTAAAAAATGTCACATAAGGCAATTCAAACTTCTCTCAAAAGACTCCTGTTACTGCTGTAAAGTGTATGCAAACGAGACCTGCAGTCCGTCCCTTTATTCTCCTACCCAACATCTGCATCACTCAACTACCTCCCTGTGCCATTTCACAATCCCCCCAAATTTCAGGGTTTTTTTTTTTTTTTCAAATGAACTTGGTAACATGGCAGAGTCTATGGGGGCAAAGGAAGGCTGTATTTAATTTTTGCTTCTTGGTTGGGGAGACAGTGGACAGGCAGAGGCTCAGCATGTACTTGCTGAATGAATGGTTATGCTGTTTCCCTCTGCCTTTCACTTAAAATGACAACAAATGTTCAATGTGAAAAGTCAAAAGGTTAAAAAAATATGTAATTAACAGTACACTCCATCACGAACAGTTCTAAGACCAAGTGTGGGAGAAGAGCCAAGTTCTCCTCCAGCGGAATGCACTTGGAAGTCACTGAGGATGTTATTAAAGGCAGCTACTGCTCATCAGGTCTGAGGCAGGGCCCGACAGCCTGTAGCTCCAACAGTTCAAGTGACACTAAGGCGTCTGGTCTGCCTGCCACAGGAGCAGCAGCAAGGTTTTAAAACCCACCGTTCCCTAAGTAACCTAAAGACAGCCCCTTAAGTCTGTCCCAGGAGTGGTCCGCACTCCCAGCTCCCTAGTTACGATGGCAAACTGGGGTGGGGAGTCCATGTCTCAGGGGCAGACATACAGACGGAGAAAACATCCTCTCTGAAGAAACAGCTAGAATGGAAAGCCCGTGGAGTACGCAAGAGCTCAGCGCCGGCCTAGGCGTGCTCAGTCCCCGCGAGCCCCGCGGAGCGCGGTGCGCGGCACTTTCCCTCTCACCAGCTGCACTGCACAGAGACTGTCGGTGCGAACTGAAGTTAAAGGATAAAAGTTATAAAGTCCTAGTTTCTTCACTCCACTTTTCCATTTTATCACATTTTCTTTCACATCTTTCTCTTATACTTGACTGTAGGCTCAAAATTTATGTTGGAGAAAAAAAATAACACTACTAATCTACGCCCTTAAAAACAAAAGGGTGCATTTAGCTTCCTATTTTATAAAGTACCTGTGTGGTGTTTGGCATGTCGTAAAAGCTGCTTCTGGAGCCTGAAGAGTCGCCCACAGGAGGGATGGGGACATACATATTTCTTCTTCAGCAAATGTTGGTATTTAATGTGGTGCTAAAACAGTAAACACAGCAAAGAGTGACAGAAGTCCAGACTTCTTGAGTTGTTAGTCCCTCTGCTAAGCCAAAAGCACTGAAGGACAAACCAAACACTTTAAGCACGAATCGAGGCAGTGGGCCAAAATGGTTAAGAGCATGGGCCATGGACAGACTTGGATTCCAACCCGGGTCCGTCATTCAGAAGCAGGGACACAGCGCACAGCAGGGAACAGCCGCTGCCATTATCACAGCAAAGCCAGTCAGAAAGTAGGCCTGGGTCTCACATTACATTTGCAGCTAAACTGAAGCCCAAACAGGCATCTCTTAAGCTTTAAGTAATTCGTATTTCACTTTTGTGTTTTCTGTCAGAATTAAATATAAGCTTTACCTTTCTCAACTCGCTAAAAAAAATTTCTCATTTAAAAAAGACCCCAACACGAAACATTTGTTTAGTTTAAATAGTAATTAAGAAATCACTGGCTTGAATTGCAAATTTTATTTAAAAAAAATACACCTTAAAGTCTATTCATCTGTGTCTTAGTGTACTGTTATAACCGTTAATATCAAAAGTATTTCTGTATCACAGTAAGAAACACTGGAATATTCCAAGATTCCAAGAAAATGCTGTATTTCGGTTCATGTTCTTAGTCATTATTTTTTAAAACATGACTGAAGTAACTTCATGTTTAAAGGGAGATTTTTCTTGACAAATAGTATCAATGATAAAACCTACATGATTTCACAAAGATAATCTCACCCACGTATGAGAAAAATGGAACATAACCTGAAAGGCTGCCTTATGCAACAACTTCACTCACCTGCAAGTAGCGAGGGTGGGCAAGGACAGTTCCACATCCTTCCATCTCACAACGGACATACTGGATTGGAGGCTTTTTTCTATTATCAATACGTAGGGAAAAAGTTAAAAACAAAAGAAGCAATGTGTACCAGTGGCCTTAAAGTGTACCACAGGGGACAGCTATTTTACAGTATGAACATTTAAAATCTCTTTAATAGAATATAGTGTACAGAATTTATGTGAGTAGTCAGGAACTGCCAAAATTTGAAGTTTTTAAAAAACAGCACAAATAAATGAGTAAGCCCCCCAAAGGTAAAGAACTAACATTAAGATTTTTAGAAGCTTCAAGATCCTGCCATGGAAATAAAAACATAGTAACTCTGCATCAAGGATTCTAAGGAGGTTGCTTTTGTGAAATTCTTGTATTTCACTGAATCACAGAATTCCTACAGTATCACTAAGAGGGCTAATACATGTGAATAAAGGGTCTGCACCAGAAATAAGACACAACACGAGTCTAAGTCACTCACCGCCTTTTAGGTAATCGTGGACTTTTGTCATCTTTTCGCCTTCTTCCTCTCCTGTAATGAGAGAACAGAATAACTGTCCACATATTCCGGACGGAAGCACACGCACTTACGGATGGCAGAAGGCATGACTCAAGACCAAAAGGCAGGAGACAGACACAAAGAACAGCCCAGAACGCAGAGTCAAAGACGCATGTGGCAAACAAAAACGTCACTCTCAAGTTATTTCATTTCCTAGTAAGCCTGCACCTTGAGTTAAATATGAATTACTTTGGAAGACCTGGGAAAGCCTCAAGGTTACTACTTGAATAGCAGTTTCAATGAAAAGTCTATCACTTAAATTTAGTCAGTTCAAAAACTACAATAAAAAGACTAATCCTAAGAATATAAACTATTTCTTGGCCAACAGAATAAAGAAATCTAAATACTAAAAAAATCTGATTACTGCTAGAAAATGACTGCTAGGCAGAATGTTCTTCTTTTTTAACCTGATCAAGGTTTTAACATTCAACTTACTAGCTCTTTTTTTGCCCACAATTGCTATACTTTTTCTTGCTGTCTGCACTCTCTTCCTTCCCTATTGCCACTGTCTTACTTGCTCATTTGGATGTTTTAAGTATTGCCTTCAATTAAACTTTTTAAGCTTCTAAAAAAAGTTTCTCCAATGAAATAGTCACTCGAGGCAGCGATAGGTAGATGTCAATATCCCTCTTCACATTCCCACCCGTTGTTTCATTAGTGGCTTCAAAACCCCCCAGGGCCTCCATTTGTAGTAGTTACTGCCTACTCACTTCCTTGGAGGCTCCTCATCCTCCCTAATTTCATTCTCTTCTTCTTTCACTTCTACCTCGACTTCCACTTTAATCTCTTTTTTCTCTTTCTCTTCTTTCACCTTCCCCGATTTTCTCCGTGGCTTTGGGGTTTCCCTGAAAACACAAGAATATCTCAACATTGGTACCTTTGCAAATTCTTTTCAAGGAAAACTGTGACAATAGGATAAAACAAGGCGTTTTTGTTGACTTATTCTAAAACTATGACTCTCAGCCCACACATGTGACTTCCAGCCAACCATTCCTCACGTACACAGTAACGATATATATTTAAAGCCTATGGGATAACACCCCTAGGCTAACGATGTGCTAGAATCAAATCAAGAAACAAAAGTAAAAAGTAAAAATTCTAAATATTCAGGTAATTTATAGTATCTTAAAACAAAGACATGCAGGCATCACAATAATTTGGACATGATAAAAATAAAGTTCCATGCCTTTCTAAATGGGGTTTGTATGTCTCATCTCTTGGGTCATCTTTGAATGGTATCTCCTCTTCACTGATTAACATCTCTTCTTCCTCCTCCTCTTCCTCATCACTACTAAAAGGAAAACAGAGATTAGAAATTCCACTTGTAACAATTGTATCTGACAGGATTTTATGCAAAAATTCACAATAAATGAAGATTCACAGTTGAGTTAAGCAGGGTTTTCATCCATATGATCTAGTTGGACCCTGACCTAGCTGCTTTTTTCCTAGAGTAACAAATGGAGCTAAAAATACATAAAACACAGATAAACTGGGCCTCCCCGGTGGCGCAGCGGTTAAGTGCTGCGCTGTGGAGCTGTCGGACGCGAGTTAGACGCCTGGCCTGGGAGATTCCCACATGGTGTGGCAGACCTCTCCTGCCTCGCCCGCTGCTCCCCTCAGCAGTGTATTTGTGATCTGCCTGTTCTGGTACCCGCTCTGTCTCTGGTGAGCCCTCTTGCTGCCCCACGCCTCTGGCCTGTACCCCAGCTTGTATGTATAAATAAAAAATAAATCTTAAAAAAGAATAATTACATTTAAAGAAAAAAAAATCACAGATAAACTATCACTTCATTAAAGGTAAGTCATTGAGATGACTGCTCAGTGGAACTAAAAGTTAGAACACGCTTGACATTACAAAATTATGTCTAGTAATCTCTGATCTGCTAGATCAAAAGACCTGTCAACAGCCACCTTCCACCCAATTCACCTAACTAACCATGGAAAACACTGATAAAATTTCAAAACTCTGATGAAAAAACCCACAGTTCACATTAATATGCAGCATGAAAAAAGCCAGGGCACAGAAGGTATTGAAGACGTGGTTTCTCAACTACATGGTCAAAGCGCTCATGAAGAACAAAGTGAATCTAAACTGAGTACAAAAACATAAGCTATTTTCTCTTGGTTAGAGATACAAATTCCTTCAAGTAGAAAACAACTTCTGAATCACTGAAAGTGATCGTACCCTATGTCCCCGGGGATTTAAATATGAATATGCACTTTCTTACCTAATGCCGCCTGGAGACTGATGCTCTTCTGCAACATCTGGAAAAGTAAAGCCAAAAGAAACAATCTATATAGATACAGCGATCGTCTCTCTATAGTCAAGAGACTCAAACCAAATTACTGCCTGAATTATTTACACAAAAATGATGTCTGCAAAATTGTCCTATACCACACCACATCTACCACTGTAAAAGTTTAAGCTGTTCTGGTAATTGTTCAACATCACATTTAAAATCAACAGGTAACAGGGGAGTAAATAACCATATTTGCACTGTACCATAATCAAGCTGATCTGTATTTGGTTCTGACTTGCAGATGAGCTGCAACGAACCAGTCTTGGACCTAGAGCTTCGGGTGTTCTCCGTGTCCCGGTGCCGAGAGACAGATGTCCGGCTGCTACTGCGCCAGCCTCTGCTGGACCGCGTGGAAGCGACGGAGACTTCCTGAGAGAGCGGAGAGTTGTCTTCTTCCTCTTTTTCTTCCTTGGGATCTAAATGAGAACATACCATTTTCTTAAGTTCACAGTTAACCAATCTCTGCATAGTTACTACTGTAATACAGTCAATGAAAAGATAAATTAAAAATTTTTAAGGAAAATGAGGTAAGATGCTTGCAGTCAACACTAAAAATTTTATGTAACAAAGTAGTAACTTTTTTTGCCTTATCTACTAGAAAATGGAATTCTGAGAAGTACAAGTCCCAATTTAACATTATCTAGAGGTTCTTGGAAACAGCAACTTTAGGGAAAACAATATAAAATGAAATAAATTTTATCAGAAGCTAACTGGTATTATCAGAGCTAAGTTCCTATGGCATATTTCTTACCTGGTCATACAAACATCACTGAACTTCTAAATAAAAACCCACTGCACTTATCTAAGATGAAACATAATTTGTATTCACACACTCATTTTCCAACCCTCTCCTTCCTGTTCAGGGCTGCTGGTGGCTAAATCCCAGGAGCGCACACAGAGCAAGATGGGACCCAACCCCGGACAGGAAGCTTTTCCACAGCAGGGCACACACCTACCCACCCCACGCCTACTCAGATTGGGATGATGGAAATGTGCCCTCTACCTAGTAATCTGCACACCTCTGGGACACGGGAGGGAGCTGTGGAGCAGCCAGAAGCAGCCAGAGACAGGCGGAGCACGTGCATCTGACGCACAGTGGTCCGCACGGGATTTGCTCTTTGCCCCCGACCATCACTTACAATGAAACCACCTTATTTCTGGGACTAACTGTAAGCAAAAAAATACCTAAGGAATGCAAGTCAAGGAATCTTACCCTTTAGATCTAAGCCAAAAGAAAATAAATGGAGTGGCCCTGGAAAGATAACCAGAACTACTGAGACACACAAAAAGATAACATTTAGATCACAGATAATAGAAAGATCATAGGACTAAATTGCCCAAGAGCCAAGCAAAGCTACAAGGAATTGCTGAAGAGATATTCCAACAACAGGAATGCCTTCTCTTGACTATATTCATTTTACCTGGAAGTAGAACATGAATGAGTTAATTTACAGAGCAAATCACTACAAAGTCCAGCTTCAGTGTTGGTCTGTTTCTTAAGATAGAAAAGACCATTTTAAAAACCGCACAAAATTTCAGGTGTTAAGAATGGTACACTGCACTACATAAACTTAAAAACCAAATTCTGCCTTGCTAATTCCACTATAAAAAAGTCTCACAGCTCACCACAGAAATGGCAGCTCAGTAAGAACATTGCTTTTAAATACAGGAACAAATAACAACACCACAGTTCAATCCACTCACAAGAGAAACTTAGATAACAGTATGACACCACTGCTTCCCTGCAGTAATGCAACCACCCCAATGTTCAACAACATAGTCATTGACAAGGCTGGAGGAAAACGTGCACCAACAAAACCGCTATGAAGACAATTTGGCATTATCTTTCAAGATTATTAATGTACACACCTTTCTGTGTTCATTTCAACTATTAGGAATTTAGTCTACAAAACAATCACATTTATAAAATGGTACAGAGTCAGTTTGTCTTTGGTAGGAAAAAGGGGAATAAAACTAAGTATTGAGGGCATTGGTTACATGAATTACATGATACATTTGGCCAACGGGTAATCACATGGAATTCACTGCAAAACAAAAAATAACCAAAAGCCTCACAGGAATATATAAATATATATGCAACACATGTTTTATACACACATGTGCGTGCACGTGCACACACACATACAGAACATGTACTATGTTATGATACATCTACCTTATATAAAAGTACTTCTGGAAGGACATACAAAAAATAAATTATTAGTCGCCTCCAGGGAAGGTCCAAAAATCCATCCATCCATTTCACCTCTTAGAGGTAGGTGAAGTGAATTGGCACATGCAGGTTTACTGTAGCATTGTCTGTAATAGCTAAAGATGGAAACTTAACCAGCTGTCAGTGAGAAAATATTCAAATAAATTATGGTACATTACACCAAGATAGAATATTATATATTTGTAAGAATGACAGAGAATTAAAATATTAAATATTTTCTCAGTGCACATGTTTTCTTCTATTTCCATTATTAAATGGGGGAAAAAAAACCCACTATACACACATGCAGAATGGTCAATAATTTTGTTTGACATCTTTTTAAAGATCTCAAAAATACAGTTTTCTCCACTGCAGAACAGGTGCTGAAATGGGGACATCTTTAGTGTTAACTATACTATCTGAAAGTATGCTGAGATAATGAAATAAAATTCATTTGCAATATTGAGGAAAATAGCAATTGGATGTTCTAAAAACCTGACATAATCATTAAGTCAGAAATGCAGTGACTTTTCTCAGTCTTATTTGAGCTACTTTAAGTATCAAATAATAATAAAAAATGATTAGATTTGAAAATATTTTAAGATTACCTAGTCTAAGTACAATCTAATGGATCAGAAGGCCAAAGGAGACATTTATTCAAAATCACAAAGCTAGCTAAATCGACCTAGTTCTAACAATCATGTCTTGAGACCAGTAATCAAGGACTTTTATATCTAGGTCATCACTGCTTTCAGGAGAACTTCTTCAAAGGGAGCAATTCAACACCCCCCATAAAGTATCACAATATTACAGAGTGGAGAGGAAATTCTTCTCTCAACCCAACTACACTAATTTGGACTTGAAACCCACTCCACAGTGTATCCTGTACTCAGTAAAGGTCGTCACATGATCAAAGCACTATACCCCTTACCTTCTCACACTGTGGATCTTATGCCCTGCACAAATGATTGCAATTTGCTGAGAACTACTTATCCTTATAAATAAAGTATAATAGCTTATCTTAATGAACACCACACCCATCTTTCAGTACTCTAGTACTGATGAGGACAAAATGCATTGTCAGAGATGGATGTCAATAAAAATGCTACTACTGGACACACACACAGGCCAGAAACAACTTTGTAAAAACCCTGCAATTAAGTCAAATTTATAGCAACCTTGAATACTGATTCAAGAATAAGCTAAGACAAGACATTCAAGGAAATCTCTTGCAAATCACTTGTTAAACACAGTTAAAGAGTCTTTTTTTAAATTTTGGATGTTTTATTGTTAAAGTAGTTTTAGATTCATAGCAAAGTTGAGGAGAATACAGAGATTTCCCATGTATCTCCTGCTCCAACATTCATGGCTTTCCTCACGATCAATACCCACCACCAGAGTAGTCCAGCCGTTTAAACTGATGAATATCTGTTGATACATCATCATCACAGCTCGCGTTAGGGCTCACGCAGTGCCGTACACGCCGCGGATCTGAACAAGTATGTAATGGCAGTCACCACACAGTATTCTCACTGACCTGAATCCTCTGTACCTGCCTAGCCATCTCTTCTCCCCGCTGAAATCCTCTTTGTACTGTCTCCATACTTTTTCCCTTTTCCAGAATGTCAGGCAGTTGTATGTATGTATGGAGCCTTTTCAGATCACACAAAGAAATGGTTTCACATTGTTTCTCTATGTAAGAACTAGCAGTCACTTCAGCAAAGTACAAATAGTTCCAATGTAACACACAAACTAAATATGCAGCCAGCAAGAACCTATGATTTAGGCTTAACAAAATAACTAAAACGACATTAACAATACTCTATCAATTGTATGGGTTCATAGGGAATCATCAGTTGTCATTTCTAAATACAATTATGAAAAGTTGACACCTGTGAAGCCATTTTACACTGATAAGAACAGATAACTACCCTTGATCTTAGCCAAAAGGCTGAGAAGGGATGTGAAGCCATTTTAAAATAGAGCTGGGGAACCACTACAGACAACTGCATTACCAATTTCCTTTGAATTGGGTCAAAGGTATCTGAACTGGGCCAAAGACCTTTGGACTGAGTCATTTCCCTTTTTGTCCATCCTAGAGAATCAATAATCAATTATGTATATAGCCAAGAACAGCTTAAGCCTGCTAACATAAATCGACTCTTTTCTTAACAACTTACCTTATTTTCCTTTTTCTTTCTTTTTTTTTTTTTTTTGCACCCATTGTGCTTTGAGTTCACAGGGAGCTGGCCCCAGCAGCTCAGCTCAGGCTCCTCTCCATGGGTTCTCCCAAAGTGGACTTCTCTCAGTGGAGCAGGCTGGCATTTCTGTAGAACCCAAGCACTTTTCTTTTTGGCTTTTTTTCCCTGATCACTTTTCCTCCCATGTTTCAGGAAGCTACCTGGACTCCTACAGTGCTTAATATGGTCAACATGAACATTAATTTTCCTGGCAAGACTCTTGCCCTTTGCATGTTTGTTTACAACAATGCCAACTTCATGCTGCATAACAATGCACCCTTCCAGTGCTGCCATGGTAACATTTGTGGGGTGTTCCTTTTGAACAAAGCCCACCCCTTGGATGTCTACAGTTATCACCTTGTAGATTCACATGCTGTGGCCAAAGGAACAACTCCATGTTTTCTAAAAGACCTAGAAGACATATAGGTGGTGCCTGTCCTTTTCCCCTTTGTGTTAAGCATTTTGTCAACTTAGTGGTAGGTAGATGGTGATCCCGGCCCTTTTTCACTCTTCCCACAATGAAACCCTGGCTTTAGTTTCTTAGGTTTTCCACATGAATCTGTGTATCGTAAGTTACAATTCTTCGACCACCAAATAAACACCTTGCTTTCATAACTGTCCCTGAATTTTTAGTTTGACGCTATTAAATGTCAGTAAACTATTGTTATTATTATACTGTACTGTCAGAGACTAACGACAAGAATAAAGACAAAAAGTCTGTATATGTTCAGTACATATACCACAGGCCCAAAACTCATGTATTTTCCTTGGTAGCTGAATCAGTGAATATGGAACAAGGATTTGGAGGGTCCAGCATATTTCTGAAATGTGTTCTTTTAATCAATTTCCAAACATCTTGCTTATTCAGACTTGAATATGCAGATAAGCTCTCTGGATGAGTAACAGCCCACATGGAAGGAGCAAAAAGGGTAAAGATTAAAGCCTGAAAGCTTAGTTCACCATTCCAGAGAATCATCATCTCTATTATGCAGCTTCCAGTAGTATAATTTAATAGGAGGGATGGAATAAATCTCTCTCTATATACCCTATTAGGTCTGTCTGAAGAAACAGAGACTAATGGTCTCTGATACTGAAAGTGCGTTTATAAGAAGAGAATCTTAAAGTTGAGTTTCCTGAATTGGTTCTCCTATCTGATTAGATTTAAAGGTAGTAACTGATTCTATTTCCAGTATTAAAGAGAACAGATAAAATACAACGCATGGTGTGGCATCTGAAATAGGCAAAATATCACCAATGGACACGTTTCTCAAATACTTATGCTTCTAATTACACTGGACGAAATGGGGAAAGGAAGTTTTCAGGGATTTAAACTTGCAGCTCAATCACACAAAAGGTCCTGATAGTTTCTATGCCTGCCCAGAAAGAAACCCTTATCTCCTATAGCTGTAGACCTGAGATTGCTGAAAACCAAACCAAGAATCTCCCTAAGGTTATAGGTTATAGGTACTGTTGTATGCCATCTGCCAGCAGCAGAAGAAACTAACACTAAGGCCCTGAGATAAGGCATACTCTGCAGGGTGATCAGCCAACTAATATAATTGCATATACCAGTCCATTTATATATTGTAAAATTTCCAGAAAAGGCAAATACATGGACAGAACTCTACACCTGAAATAAGTGAATTTTATGGTATGTACATATAACTCAATGAAGTCGTATTAAATATTCATCATAGCACTAGTCACAAAGGCAGGTAACTAAAAGCTACCCAAATGCCCACTGACAGTAGAATGGATAAATTATGATGTATTCCCACAATGGAACACTATTCATCCAAGAAGATAAACCATCTAATAAAAACACAACAGAATAAAGTCACACAATGGTGAACCAAACAAGTCCCACACAAGCGTTTAATGGTAACAGGCAAAGTGTTATAGAGTTATTCCTTTGTACATGAGGGACAGAAAAACTCATTTACCTGAATGATAAAATATTACAGAACTGAAATGAGCTGATAAGCAAGGTGACCTAAGTCTTTGTTACAATTCACATATACCATAGGTGATATATACCCGTATTCTTAGGAATCTAGAATAGAGGAAACACCACAAATGATTTGGATGCTTGAACAAGAAAAACAATTTAAAACATATGGGGCATTTCCAACAAGGAACAAGATGTCCAAGCAGATCATTCTCAGACTGGGAGAAATAACAGGGTTCCTGCTATGTTAAGATAAACCTAGGAAGGAAATAGGATAAAATGCTTATCTAATTTGTTATCAGCCATTTGAGACATGAGCATTGTCATAGTGAGAAACTTGAGTTTCTGAAACCTGATCAGACTACCTTATTTCTATAATTAGCGCTATTTTGTTTTCGGTCAATAATTAGTGAAGTCCATTTTGAAATATTAGCCACTATCTCAGCATTAACAAGGGGAGGTTTTTTAAAGGAAACATTTAAGCCATCTTTAGTAGAGTGCCATTTAATTTGTTAACAAGGGTGTTTCAGCTAAAACTAATAACACATCTGAGGGTAAAGACTGGAATTACATATGCCTTATTTTTTACTAAGAGATTCTCCATCCAGAGCTCTTTTCCATTCAAAATGTATAGGATTTTATTTTAACTGGACAACGTTCTCAAGCAAGGATTGACTCAAAACTTTTTGAAGAAAAGCCTGTTAAGATTTCACACCATTCTTTATGCAGAAGCTCAAGAAGTGAGAGTGTTTTCTCATTGGAGTGAGGAAAAAAAGGTGGGAATGTCTTTCTAAATATTTAAGAATAAATATACTGTTTTAAGGATATTAAAAATGAGAGGGTAAGTAATCAAAAGCAGCTCAACATAGAAAAAATAAAATACACTGTTGAATATTGAAACTATAAAAATTGCTGAACATCTAATCCTCAGATTTATTATGTACTCACTTGACTAGGCAAAATTTTTAAAAAGATTTATCTATTTATTTATACAAGAGCTGGGGTGTAGGCCAGAGGTGTTGGGGTGGTGGTGGTGAGAGGATTCACCAAAGCCAAGAGTGGGGAGCAGAACAGGAAGATCCACTGAAATACACTGCTGAGGGGAGCAGCAGGCGAGGCAGGTCTGCTGTGCCAGGTGAGTTAGTTCCCTGGCCTTGGATCTAACTGGTGCTGCAGCAGCTGCGGATAGCTTCATAGTGCTGAGACTTAATCCCTTGCACCACCAGGGAAGCCCGATCTTTCCAACCATCATTATTCCATAACAAGAATAACTGGAAACAGTAAGATGATTTTGAATAAAAAAGTAAGATCTGAAGTCAAATACAAAATTCCAAGCAACCTAAATGTTTTCTATAAACTCTAATTTTATGAGATCTTCTAAACAAAGATGGGTGGTACCTTTCTGGAAATTAAATCATTCCTGTATATTTGGTATTTATATTACATAGTATTCGAAATCAAAGTCTCTGAGGAGTCCTGCAATAAATAACCTGTTTTACATTCAAGGCTCAAGTACTGCACACATTTTTTGACTCCGTGATACCTATTATTATTCCTCACAAGTTTATAAATATTAAGGTATTAGTTTCCTTTTTTATGATGTAGCTAGATGGGCAGTTTTAGTCAGAGGTTTGAAAGCAACAGAAATTAAAATTAGTGGATGAAGTAAAACTGGGATTATTAAACTAATTTAAGCAAACCATCCCTCTACTGCACTACCTAAGTGTAACACTGACTTATAACAGAGAGAACAGAATAAAAACATAAAAAAAAAAAAAAAAAGGAAGCAGCCAGACTCCATTCCTGAAAGTGGCTACAAATTATACTACTCTTGGAAACTGCAAAATAGTGATGGCAATTCTCTGGAAGGTGAACTAAGCTTTCAGGTTTTAAATTTCTCCCTTATTGCTCCTTCCATATGGACTGCTCTTCATCCAGAGAGCTATTTGCACATTCAAGTCTGAACACAAATCTTAACTTCTCAGAGGTCTTCCTTAGTCACATTATCTAAACTAATGTCCCGCCTCCTCTGCCGCCATCCCTAACTTCACCCAGCATTATATTACACTACTTCAATTTCTTCATTGTATTATAATTAATACTACAACCCAGTGCCTAGAATGCTACTGGATACAGAGTGGCTGCTCAACAATTACTCACTGAATAAATTCATAAACACTTTTTGCAAAGCAACCTTGTGTTTATTTAATATATACACTTATCAGTGTATACATTAAATGCATGTAGCAGGAATAGGGACCAATCAATACTATGTAACATGCTCTTTTCTACCATTTCAGCTCGAAAAACGAACGTGATGCTTTGCAATTTAATGTTTAAAAACAGCAGCAAGTTGCTTTTCTGTGTGTGCGATACTCATCTGTCCAAAAATATCAAGAGTTATTTCAATTTAAGGAAAACATTATTTTAAGCTGTTTGGAGTAAATAGGAATAAAAAGAATTCTGAAAGCATCTTTTCAATATTAAAAAAGACAAAGATACAGTTATACCTGTAGAAAACATAAAACGGAGTTTCAAGTTCTGAACAAATCTCAAACTTTGGAGTGGATTTGAGTTACTTCAGTTAAAATTTAGCACTGTAAACATGAAAACTATCCCAACAGCCATAACTTTTTGAGATGTTGAATAACATGAAAAAGGGAAAGTGAATTCTAAATATTAAACAGCCCAGTAAAGAGATTACCAGTTTCCATTTCTTTATTCACTGACCACAACAGGTTAACTAATGAAGAGATGGAAATGAGGCATGGAAGAGTACCTATTTCTTTGAAAATTCAAACCTCACAGGTACCTTTTATTGAATGCTTACTTGGATTCCAGGTAGTGAATTATTTCTTTTAAAAGGCAGAACTTGAACTCAAAGCTTAAGTCCTAAGTCTGGATCCACAGCATTTAAAGAAGGTGTAGAGTTGGATTAATTCTGAGACTGAATCACCTATAATGCCATTTTAATCTCTCCACAGCTGCACAACTATGTAACATGCCAATTTCTAGTTAAAGACACAAGAAATAGTCAATTTATCTCCATCATATGCTCCTCAAGGCAATGAAAGAAATTTTACAAGAGGTAATTTTTGTTCTGATTTTTGCTTTAGCCAAGAATTGCTCTGGTGAATGCCACTGTTCTCGACATTTTCTCCCCATCACAAAATTTCCAAAGCAGGCCCTGAATAAGGAACCTAAGATGTGCCACTCTCGGCAGACATAACCCTACCTTTCAAGCAATAACAGCAACAAAACCCAAAACTTGCTAGACAAAAGTCAAGCAAAGCCTTCTATACACACACACACACACACACACACACACACAAAACTGCCTCAAGCACAATACTTCTGCCTGATGTACTATGAAATACTAGTCGCAGATTCTAAAATCCACAGAACCCATGCATCAACACAATTATTTGTAACAGTCACCAACTCAAGTTACTGGTTTCTAAACAAATTGCCATTTTCCTAAATAGCCTAAAACTCAGGCTTTAAACTTGTATGTTCCCAAAGCATCTTTATGAAGAGAAAAATATTCATTAATAGTAATTATGTACATCAAAAATACAATTTAACTGGTCAAGCCTCAGTTACTAAGAAGATTTTTATCAAGATTGGGCAAAAATCGAATACAATTTAAAATAAAATATATTTAAAAACATTATTTGTTCCAGGTTTAAAAAGGAAGCTTCATATTTGAATTCAGCATCAAGGAACTGAGCCAATAACTAGAAAACAGTGTAATGAATGAGCAACATGACAAGGGCAATTTTAATAACCTGATCTGCAAAGCCAGACAAGTCTTTTTAGAAAGAAAACGTGAACATTATCTCACTTTCAAAATTCAGATAATGGATTACACTCAATACATACAAGTATTTGGTTTGCCAAACTAAGAGAAACTACCTAATGACCCCATTTAATTATTCACTGGGTTGAAATCTTAGAACATGCCTCTTTACGCATTCTTGAAACTACATTCATAATCTGAATCCCTATCACCATCAAGATTTTGTCTGTACTTCATTCTGTATGTTCTGTAACATTCCTGTTACCTCATTTAAAAAATCAAAAAGCTTAAAAATTACAGTAAATAGAAACCAAATAATCTCATTCTCATTGTTATACATTCAGCATGAAATAATGCCAAAATGTTACACTTGTCCAAACCTGCTCATATCTAAACAGGTTCTATCTATACCAATCATTGTTTATTGAATAAATTACTTTTAAATGGGGACAATTTGAATTACCTGCCCAAAGTTTATTTTACTATAATTAATGTAACATGCAGAAGTGGTTACGAGTAACCAAGTCTTACCTTTGTCAGTTGTTACTTTTTCCAAGCATCTAAAAGAAATGAGAATCAAATATGAAATGAACAATCTTCCATTTTTATAACACAAATATTCATCTCTTCCAGGTTCATCTTCAGAATGATACATAAAACATCTGAGCAGTGATATCCAATAGAACTTTCTGCAGTGATGAAAATATTGTTTCTGCTCGGTCTAATATGGCAGTCCTGTATGTAGCTACTAAGTGCTTGAAATAGCTGGTGTAACCGAGGAAATGAATTTTTAATTTTAATTAATATAAGTTTAAACAGTGACATGTAGCTGTCATACTTGACAGCACACAGCTAATGTGTAATTTCTAAACAGTTGCTTTTAACTGTAAAACACTATTAATACAAAGAGGTACTGTTAATGTTATATTTATGAAGGAAAATGTCCTTAGTAGGAATGAAACGAAATGTTTGAGATTGCCTTTTAATTACATCTACCAAAAGAAAGATAGGTAAAGGGGACAGAAATAACAGGTATGGCAAATTCTTGATAACTGTTAAACCTAGGTGAAAAAATACTGGGGTTTCATTACACTTTGATCCATTTTGTGTATGTTGACAATTTCGTAATAAAAATTTAACAAACCTAAAAGAAAATCCTTCATTTGTCAAATCCAAGTCAAAATCTATTTCTAAAAAGGCAATAATGAGAAATAAATACAATTTGTATGTAACAAATTAGACAGATATAGTAGTTTAACGTGTTATCAACTGCTTTTTAAAAAAATGTTAATTCCCATGTTTTTGGATTGGGGAAATTTCTCTCATACGTAAGTTCAAGTACGGTATAATATCCACCGGAATCCAAAAATCAACATGGCTTATGGATCTTTAGTATTAAAATGTCTTACCGCCTGTTACAAACTATCTTGAGCAGTACAAAATTTTGTCTTTTTGAAAGTTGAAATAACTATGAAGATGCTTGTGTCACAAAGAATATCCAAAGCGATACAGACGTCATAGCACAATATGAATTCTGTTCTTTAAAATAGCTATCACTCCGTGATTTTTTAAAAGCTTGGTATTATAATTTTATAATGTTCAATTTATTACCAATGTCCCAATTTACCAATCAACAGAAGGTAACTGTTCGTGATCCTAACGCTAAATAAAAAGTATCTCAATAATTGCCAAATTTTGAAACATACTTTCCAGAAACCTTTTGGAATGGCCTGATGTTTCTATTACCATATTGATCATCATAGAACGACAACTCAGGGTTTTATTTGTCTTATACAAATGAATCCTTCTCCAAAGTGCCACAAAAGTTTTTAAAAATTCAAATACTACTGGCCCCTTCATTCTCATTACCCATTACCCTCGCTTTCTCCCCTTACGAAAACCAAGAAAGTGTTACGCTTGCTCAAAGGCTCGCTACCACTTTACTTTTAAAATAATCCGAAAAAAGAAATTCTATACACTAGAAAATAGAGCAACCCTTGTTTCCTTCAGCTGTGACTCAGCTGGACCTGAAGGAGCACCCTTAAGGAATCCTCAGTTGCTGCCAACGTAGTCGCTCAACAGTTACATTAAAACAAGGAAAAAATTAATTTTTACATTCTGAAAAACAGGAAAACTGAAGGATTCATTAAATGGCAAAGTAAAAAAGTTTTTATAATTTTAACATACTCTTAGTTTAACAATTATTCCCACAGAAAGCACAGATGTTTTAATTTATGAATGGGCAAAAATTGGTAGACTACATATCTGTATTTGAAATACAAGAATCTTAGCTCTAGAATTTATTGGCTAAAATACAGCAAGTGATGAGCTTAATTCTTATGACTTCTTTAATTTTGGTTTATCTTTATTATTAGCCTTTGGGTGTTCATTCATAACGATTCTAGCATTTAACTCGATGCCTTTCTCTGGAGCAGATTTCACTGAAATATTTATTTCCCGTCACAGATTTCTTACTATTCTCATTAACTTTTGAACAGAAAAGCTGCTATAAGCTTAAGAAAGCTTACAAAAACTATAATTATCATCCAACAATAAAGCTCACTTCAAAAATTTCATTATTAATTTTCCATAGATGATTTAAAGGAGCTAAATGACTTGTGTAAGGTCACGCGTAAGCAGTACGGAGCTAGATGACACTTTCTTACCGTAAGCATTTCTCACCAATGCTTTTCCAGGGTTATTTTGCTTTTTATTTGGAAAGAAGTTCCAACAGATCTAAATCTCTGCATTTACTGACCTTTTAAGTTAGTGTACACTTTTCTGTTTCTTCAAACACATTAAGTAAACGTAGGTTAAACAGTTGATTACTGGGAGTTTACAGGGGGAAATGCTGGAATATGGAGAAAAGAGCTGAACAGAACAAATTCTTCATAGAGATTAAACATCTTTTTAAAAATTGACATGTTATTTGGAAAGTAGCGATGAATCAAGGTCAGAAGGCACTTGACCAGAGTTCAATACACCGATCCTCAAAAATCTCGTGAAATGTCTTACAGGATTAAGATTGTTTCCTACTTAGTTGTAAAATGTACCTTATTACTCTTAAAATCTGTAAGCCATACACATGTTTGACAAACCTCCACTAATCAGTCCGTCTTCCCCCTTGCACTCCAAGGTCCCGGAAGACAAGGAATGTGTCTCCTGTTACCTCTATTAATCACAGCCCTGGATGGTACCAGGCCCAGTTACTTCTCAATTAAGGCTGACCAAAGAGAAATGTGCTAGGAATCCTGATTTTCAGGCCATGCAGTAATCCGAAAATTTTTAAAAAAACATTATGATTAAAATATATTTTAACAATCCATTTAAAACTATAATTTTAAAATACATAATCAAAAGATAGTTCTGAGACTAAGAGAAGGCAAAAAGAACAAAATTATCTTTCATGACACAGCATGAGGAGGACACTAGAAATGAAGTCACCCCCCCTCCTCAAAAAAATATTATGGAGGAAAAACTGAAGGGATTTAATGAAGTCATCTTCCTCCAAGTAAAACTGTTGTTAATACTTTACACTGTAAAAGTAAAAATACTCACTTATACTTTTTTGCCAAGAATTCGAGAAAAAATAAACCATGGCAGTAAGTAAAACTACCCCTCTAGATATAACTACCCTGAGAGATCATTTATTTGAGTAAAACTGGTGAAACAGTGGGATGGAAATGAGGCAAATAATGTGCAATGGATAAGAATGATAAGGAAGTTTAAAAATAGATTCAGTTATTATCTTTCTTATGTATGGTAACAGAAAAAAAAAAACCTCAGTTTTGCAGAATTTTCATGAAAACACTGCTACACATTACTCTTATCACATCACCACCACTCAAAACATGAACTTCCTGACAAATATTCTTTATCAAGCTTTGTGTTAAATGCTTCACATGGAATTCATTCTCATAAACTCATCTATCTCAGGGATTAAGGAGGCGAAGGACAGGTAGTTCAAAAAATCTGTCCAAAGAATTTATATTTAAATAAGGCTATCGTTTTCAAATTTATTAGATTAAAATAGAGGTTCATCATTTTTTGGAGTATGAAATTCATCCACAGTAATTAGAATCCTAAGTGCAGCTGAGTGATTCATAACTACAGATTTTTTTTGTTGTGTACTGGAATGCCACTGTAGCTGACACAATAAACTCTTTAAATGATGTTAACAGTCAAAACCGCGAACGCACATGTAATACCACACTACGGTACTTTTTGGTTTACGCTCCTTTTTCTGAGCGCTTCTAAGAAAAGCAGTCAAGTGAACGGAATTAATCTGAAACAGGCATTCGCCAAGTTTTAAATCTACTGGGTATGTTACGAGCTAAATCCTGCCACACTTTCTACTGGGGGGAGGAGGTACGTTTAAAAATGTGACACACACCCCCCCCCTTCAATTTTCACTACTTTTAGCATTTTATTTCACTTGAAAGTCAAAGCACACAAACGGACGCTTTAAGTAACAAATTCAAGTGATGAACGTGAATGAAACTAATCGGGGTTAATTTCCAGAACTCACAGACAGACATGGGGACCTCACTGAACAATCCAACGTATTTTCCAGCTCCTGTGTTACTGGGTCCCCCCATTCTCTCAGGCAATGAGGGGAGTCCTTTCGGATAAGCCGAACTTTCAGACGAGGCGCCTACATCTGGGAAAGCAAACCCACATGCTACTCGACAAAACCGGATTAACTCCGTGCTGGGGAAGACTACACTCGGCGAGAGCCAGACTGCTAAATCGAGTGAAGAGCGCAGTGAAAATCCAGTGGGGTGGGAAAAAAAAGAGGCGCGACAGGCGGATACTAGTACCAGGAAGTTCTGCTGCCTGATACCTGAGCTGGTGGCTGGGAAGGGGGGGGACACCCCACCCCTCCCCTCTGAAAGCTACGACCGCGCTGCCGGGCTGCGGGCGGGGGTGGGATTAACACCGGGTGACGCCGTAAGAGGGGCAGGGGCAGGCTGACAAAGGGGTGCGACGCCAGAGTGCGGGCCGAGCGTGGGGGTCACCGGCGCGGCAGAGGCCCGACCGGCAGGTCCCGGGGGGCGGGCGCGGGGGCGAGCGGCCCGGCAGGGGCAGCGCAGGCGCGGTCACGTGGCGCGGCGCTACGGGAGCCGGGAGGGTGGCGCGCGGGCCGAGGGGGTCTCCCCACCGCCTGAAACGCTGCGTTACTCACTGGAGTCGCGGACTCTTCTTGCCCTGAGCGGGCGACGGGGGCTTCGCGGCCTGGGACTGCTGCCCCGGGGCGTCGGGCGGCCTGGCGCTGGGGCTGCTTCTCCGCCGGCGGGGGTACTCGGCCTTCCTCCGGCGGGACACGGCGGCGGCGGCGGCGGCCGCCGCGGCCCGGCCCCGCTCCCGACCGCCCCTCAGCACGCGGCTGCTAGTGGTCCCCGCAGGCGCCGCCGCCGCCTCCGGGGGCTGAGGTGGGGGCTCCTCCGGAGTCGCCTTGGCCGCCGCCGCCTCTCCCCCTTCCTGGTCCTGCTGCTCCGGGGGTCTCGGCTCTTCCGTCTCCCCCGGCATCGGGGCTCGTCCGTCCCCCACCCCGTCGTCCCAGGCGGCGGAGGCGGAGGCGGCGGCGGCGGCCGCGGCGCTGCTCCCCCC